>JAWQFJ010001483.1:0-30000 GCA_034096865.1 Theodoxus fluviatilis | reverse complement strand
ATGTCGGATCTGGCCAGAGCTCAATATCCTAAATCTAATATTACATCTGGAATTATTTTAGTCTGCATAAAGCCATATATCTATATTTGTGTCCTTCTTGAGCTCACACTAGCAAAATCATTCTTCACAAAGCGAAGCCCCTTAGTCATATTCTATACACAGCTGTTGACAAATAAATCTTCCCTAAAACAAAAAGTTTCCATTTTTACAGTGGTTGTGACAACAAGATTTTTTATTAGGCAAAATGCATATATTTTCAACAGTAACAGTGAAAGGGAATTATTTCCACCACATCAAAAATCTTTATTTTGGTTTGGGTTAAAGTCACTCAAATTCACCACGATCCTTCTGTGTCAAAAAAAGGAGGGGGTTTAGCGGTAAACTAATGATAATCTTACATCATCAAAGAAATATTTCATTCTAGAAACTTTCCAGTATAATCCAAAAATCATACACTCATAATCTGTCATGCCTGCACAGTATCTTCTTCCGAACTTTTGCAAGTTCTATCCAAACTTAAAAGTCGCCATTCAACTTCACAAACAAAAATTACACTGATTCAATTGACTTTTTCATAGCTATGCAGTTCAAAGGGGATTCCATGACTTTTTACAAAAAGCTGGTTATCAATTACTACCTCCGGCGAAGCACAAGTGAAGTCCCTGTAAACCATCAGCAAGCGATCAGTTGTTCTTGTTTGCTGCTTGGATTTTTTTTTTCTTTCGCTGGCACACAGCCACTCAGAAGCAGCAACTGACGTTATCCTCCGGACAGTATGACAAAGCTGAATCTGCTAAACATGCTCTCCTCAAGAGGCGAAAAAAAAAAGATAATTGAAAATTCTTTTAAGTTCCGCATCACATGCACACAAGTGGTTCTTCGGTATCTTCGTTAACTTCAAACTGCTTCTTGCATCCGATGCCGGGCTTGGTTTTATGAGAGGCAAATTGCAGCCAACTGATTGAACCTGTAGGATGGAATTGTCATTCTCCACCATCAGCCACATTTCATGAAGGAAGGTCACAGTCATTGGGCCATTAGGACTGCCCAGTTGCATGGCTGTGGTCAATCTATATTTCCTGAGACTGACGTCACGAAAAAGGAGCTAAATCTCCGAGAGTCAATGACTCATTCCACAGCCAAATAACTTGTTTGCAGAGTCATCCCCAGTTGATCTGTGTGTGCCATATACAAATAACAAAAAGCTACTCTGACGAAAGTCATGAACAGGTGAAAACTTGGTGGCCACGACGTGCACACACATGAAGTAAAGACCTGTTTTAATTGAGCGACGTTTACACCTACTTCGCCGTAGTAGACAATTATCTGACCAATCAGAACACAGAACCAAACCGAAGTTTCGACCTGAGTGGTTAGATTAGACTGCTAGCCATAGTAGACAATTAAAGATAATCAGAACACAGAACTAAACCGAAGTTTCGACCTGAGTGGTTAGATTAGACTGCTAGCACGGCGTAAGCGTTGCTCAATTAAAACAGGCCTTTAAAGTCCGTTGGATTTCTCCGGTTTCCTTTGTGCATTATCTTCAAGATCAAGGCCCTGACAACAATCATTAGCTGATAGACTGGAGCCCAGTGCTCTGCGTGCGTGCGTGCGTGCGTATGCACTTGCATGTGCTGGTGCATGAATGCATGCAAGCGTGCATGTATGCACAAAAAACTTTGTTGCAGGATGGATGGATGGATAGTGTTTTACGGCCCATCAGCCTTTGTAGGCTATGTAAGGCAACTAAACACGAAAATCAATGGAACAGGTTAGAGTGAACGCAAATCAAGTCACGGTGACTCTAGTTATTCGCCTCTTTACGAATCGCGTAGGGAGAAGCGGTGGGTCAATTCTTACGCCGAACCCACAGGGGGATTGTTGCAGGAGCTTGATAGCACTGAGATGGTGACAACAATATAAACACGATGATGATGATGATGATGATGATGATGATGATGATGATGATTATGATTATGATTATGATTATGATTATGATTATGATGATGATGATGATGATGATATGATGATATGATGATATGATGATGATGATGATGATGATGATGATGATGATGATGATGATGATGATGATGATGATGATGATGATGATGATGATGACGATGACGATGACGACGACGACGACGACGACGACGACGACGATGACGATGATGATGATGATGATGATGATGATGATGATGATGATGATGATGATGATGATGATGATGATGATGATGAAAAGTGAAGATGAGAGAATGACAACAACAATAACAATGACAATGGTGATAATATGATTATGTGTGAAAGTCTGTGTTAAATGCCTGTATGTTCTTCCTTCCTCACTTGACACTTGTCTTCGCAATAAAACTTTGAGGGGTTAAAGTTGCTCAGTAATGTGTGGTTGAAGCAGATTAGCGCTCTTTAATTCGTCCCCTTTATATTCGTTCCATACAGAACAATCACAAAAGCCTGCTTTACATTGAGTGGTTTGTGGGGGTTTTCCTCATGAAAATTGCTAGGCATGTATGTGCATGACACATGACCAAAAAGAAAACTATTTGAAAATTGGGTTTTCATGAGTTCAGCAAGAAAAGCATACAAATCAAAGAGCGGAAGAGAGCAGAAATAAAGCATTTCACAGTTGTGGCAGGCTGACCCAGGCTGCCTCCCAAGAAACTAGGCCCAGAAGATCGTGACCTGTCCAGGTCAGAGCTAGAGGGTCATTCAACCACCACCTCAGCATCCTATTTGCAGTCAAGCAAACCATGCCTGAATACAAAACGACATCAAATGGCACATCCAAAAATCCAATCAGAAAAGCAATTTCCTCCTGACAGAAAGGCAAACGGTCACCAAACGGGGAGTAAAATCATATCTTTTTCAGACATCCGTAGTTGGGGCTCAGTCAATCCAACAATTTGTACTGATATTAATAAAAATGTTTAAACTGTGATTCTTTTAGATAAAAAAGAATACTTCTGTTTAAGTTAACATGGCAAAAAAAGTAGGGCCGGTAGGTCGACCAGAACTTTTTTTGTTAATAGAAAAGGCCAGATTGAACATATACCAAACTTTCCTCATGGAAACCTTTTTTTTTAAACAGTGGATTTGCTGATGCTCATTGGGCAGGGAAGATGGGCCAGCACACAGTTCATTGATCCTCCTCCTCCTCCTCCTCCTCCTCCTCCTCCTCCTCCTCCTCCTCCTTCTCCTCCTCCTCCTCCTCCTCCTCCTCCTATTCCTCTTATTCCTCTTATTCCTCCTATTCCTCCTATTCCTTCTCCTCCTATTATTCCTCCTCCTCGTCCTCCTCCTCGTCCTCCCCCTCGTCCTCCCCCTCGTCCTCCCCCTCGTCCTCCCCCTCGTCCTCCCCCTCGTCCTCCCCCTCCTCCTCCCCCTCCTCCTCCCCCTCCTCCCCCTCCCCCTCCCCCCCCCCTCCCCCTCCTCCTCCTCCTCCTCCTCCTCCTCCTCCTCCTCCTCCTCCTCCTCCTTCTCCTCCTCCTCCTCCTTGCATGATTGAAAAGGAAGTTTAGGGTCAGCAGGAAAAACATAGGGTCGGCCAAGTTACCCTAACCACAACTTTAAAAAAAAACTTTAATTCTGTCCGCAACCTTTGACACACTTAACCATGAAACTGTGCTGCTGAGGCATAAAAAATACTTTGGCATATCTGATGTGGCTCTCCAGTTGTTCAAGACTTTGATAACTGGCAGGACCGTCAGGTGGTCATGAATGGCACAGCATCAATGGCCCTTCCTATGGCATCGGGAGTCCCCCAGGGCTCAGATCTCGGACTCCTGTCCTCTTCCTTCTCTACACAGCTTCATGGACTAGAGTATTTGAAGAGCACCATATTGACTACTATATCTGTACCAATGATACACAGTTGTCAGCCATATTGAATTCTGATTGTCTTGCTGTTGAATCAAATAAGCTCCAAATAGTAACTCAGCTGCAAGAAAATAAAAGCTTGGACAGATAGGAACTCCTTGAAGATGAATGAAGACGAAATGAAAGTGATCGTTCTAGGGAGAGAATCACACTTCCAATGTATCTTGCTGGAGCCCAGATCAAAGTCTGTCAAGTATTTGGGTGTCCGCATAGACAAGCATCTGACTATGAAAGACTAAACAAATCACATAGTCAAGGTTTCTTACTGGCAGATTAGAAAATTCTGAACTGTTAGAAGATTGCTCCAGGGTTCGTACAGGTTTTTAGATACAAAATTCCATGACTTTTCCATGACTTTCCATGACCTTCAACAACATTTTCCATGACCTAGCGTACTGTGATACATGACAATTTTAAAGAGAAAAGTGTATGGCGCACGACCAAACTCACGCACAATACACCCGTTGTTAAAAAAATATAATTCTTTTTATTATTTTTACAGCAGATTGATTCAAAAACTGACAAATGCAGAAAATTTTCAAGCAAGTACTCCTTAAAATGATGATACTTTTGTCCCAAATTGTCTGGTGCTTCAACGATTAACGCACGCTGAATGTGGTAATCGAGCACGCGTCTACACAACGCCATTGCGGTCCGATGTACACACAAACAGGTGGAAAATTTCCGCCTGTTTTCTCCTTTCAAGCGCACAATCCGGGCGCTAGACAAAAAGTAGATTCATCGTACATTAACATCGAATATAGCGTTGGAAGGGGGAAATCTTGTAGAATCCGAGGGTGTCTGTACGAAATTGATCGGAAAAGCGGGAGTGAGCAAATTTTAACAAAATGTCCGATGACGTTCGAACTTTCATCCATAACTCGTCTTTCGATTTTTACCGGAAGTTCAAACATACACCGAACGAAAGAGCAATCTTTCCTCTAATGAGTAGTAAAGTTTCAACTTGATCAAATGAGAAACATCGACGGACGAGTGTTTAGAAGAGACCAACCCAAGTCGCGAAATGCAAACTCCGTAGAGCCACCGCGAGTCGGTAGTGGCGGAGGGTGTTTTTTTTACGTAATCGGCTTGTATGTTCTCAGCGGAAATAAGACGGATTAACACAAAACTACACGACACATGTTCTTGAAACCTTCTGCTTCATAAACAACTTTCATTCTTGTTTTTATTCACAATATTTTGTGGATTGTCCACAATTAGCCATGAAAGTGAAGTGGTATTGCCGAGTGCATTTTCAGGCTAGTACTGTAGTAGCGCAAAGATTTGATACAAATTACCACGGAATCCTACCACTAGTTAAAAAAATTAGACAACTCAGAAAGACTTTCATCTTTCACGTTACATTGGTATTTTGTGTTATTGATATGTGCGAATCCTAGAAAAAGTGGATTCTATCGAACCGACGGCCACTTCCGGTCTGATGAAATTTCTTCGAACATCGCGTGCGGCGTCTATTTAGCACTCGCTGAAGGTCCCGAGTTCTACAATACTTTTTCCAATATGTGCAAAATATTGCAATAAATATCTTCCTAAATGATTGTTCTAGCATAAACTGAAACAAAAACCCCAATAAACTAACCGATTTCAGCTGATTTGTCCGTCAAAATCGCATCTGCGCCGTCACGCTCTTACTCGCCAGTGTGTGATTTTGACGGTCATGCTATTTACCGAAATGGCGCTAATGTCTTCGAAATGGCTTAGAAATGAGCATATATATCGTTATCCCCTTCTTGAATATGATATATTTAAGCTATTCTAATTAAACCAGAACTATATTTGACCAAATTACGTTAGAAACAGCAACATTTTGAAACAGACATGCGGTCGCCATTTCGATCCAGCGCCAAATGGTAAATAGCAAAATCGGACATGGATATCCAGCTGTTTCTTCTGAAGTTCAGCATTCAGGGACTCATCAAAGAGCAGCACCAGAG
The DNA here is from genome assembly GCA_034096865.1 of Theodoxus fluviatilis. Lineage (NCBI taxonomy): Eukaryota > Metazoa > Mollusca > Gastropoda > Cycloneritida > Neritidae > Theodoxus > Theodoxus fluviatilis. The sequence goes on along the minus strand of JAWQFJ010001483.1, from coordinate 24,154 downwards.
AATCAGAAGACCTGGCCTTTGCCTTGAGTATGTCTAAGAAATGTGGCCCCAGACCAAAAGTTGTCAAGTACCGGGCTTTGCTTTCACTCAAGGCAAACTTGGAGGCGATGACACTGTCGGGAAACATGCGACGGAACAGCTCGTTCATTCCTTTGGTACTGGAGAATGAGAAGTGGGAGATGACCATTTTCAAAGTCCACAAAATTTCTGCTTTCAGTGTGTCCTCTGTTGTCAAGAAAGTGTCAATCCCAGTAGATCTACTGCCACTGCCAGGTCTAGTTTCGACCGGCGTAGCAGCGCCAGCTGGAACCACCACCTTTGAAGCACTCTCTGTCTCAGCATTTTTTGCAGTTTGAACAAAATCTGATATTCGTGTTTGACGTTTGCTCTTTTCTTCTTGGTGTTTTTTAGCACGCGCCTGGTGCGCGACACCTTTCATTCGTGTGGCTTTTCAACGCTGCCGCTCTCATGTTGGATACATCAAAGTCTTTTTCACAAAATCGGCACTTTGCCATCCCATCCACTCTCGCTCGCATGACCCACTCACGGTATTCAGGGTCTCCTGTCCAAGAGTCTTGAAAGCGACACTTTCCAGGCATGATGATAATCTGATTCTCAAAGAAACACTGCACCACAAACAAAACAATCTCTTTTCACTCTGTCCTCGTTTGAACCAACTGACGGGACCGGCGTGGAAATGAAACAAGGTCACCTAGCCAAAGAACCAATCAGGAAGCAGAAGGCACACGAGCCTTTAGAATTAACCAATGGGATGCAAGGGCACGTTTTCCTGACGTGCTCAGCGTTTAAAATTAGATTGAGAGTATCGCGCGAAGCACAGCCTAGAAAACGTATTTTTTTCTTTCTTTTTTTTCTTTCTTAAATTCCATGACTTTCCATGACCTAAGTTGAAATTCCATGACTTTCCAGGCCTGGAAAATGAAAAATCAAATTCCATGACTTTCCAGGTTTTCCATGACCTGTACGAACCCTGTTGCTCTCTGAAAAGACAGCTGCAATGCTTCATCTCCCTCGTCGTCTCCCAACTGCACTATTACAACAGCCTTCTGGTTGGAACTTCAAGCCATCTCATGCACTAACTCCTATTGAATCAAAACACGAGTGCTGGGGTTGTCAACCTCTTACCCCCTCAGGCATACATATCCCCAGTGCTGAAAGAGCTTTACCCGCTGCCCGTTACTCTCAGGGTAGACTTCAAGATTCTCTGCCTCTTGCACAAGTGTCTAGCTGGAAGTGCTCCACCGTGCCTAAGGGAGTTGTTAACTATCTATATTCCACCAAGAAACCTCAGATCCTCAACCCAAGGGTTACTAAAAACAAACGAAGCTATAAGAAAAATAGAGCCAGTACTCCATTTCCAGTGGCGGTGCAGTTCTGTGGAATGATATTCCTAAATATATAAGATCATGCGACTCCTTCAAAGAGCAACTGAAAACACTACTTTTCTCCAGAATACGATGCGCATTGAGCACGCCAGCGGGGTGGCGACCAGCGACTTAAAAACGCATACGCATACGCATACACACATGCAAATCATTTCAGCTAAAGAGATAGCCATTTAAAAATCTCAAGGACAGTAGCTCCACTGAGTGATTTACTTTCAGGGTGCTGCATGGTTGGAGAGAGCTTCACACACACTCTCATGTGCATGCACACGCAACCATGCACACATATACACACATACAAACACACACACACACACAAACACACACATAACACCAAAAAAGAATCTAACTATCTATCTATTTTTCATGCATTGCTTGGGAAAATACTCACAGTTCACAACAACACAAGGCAAAAAAATCACCACATCAAATAAGCCTGAACAGCAAGACATCCAATTGTAGACACCTCTTTTCCACTGGAAAACCGTGACGATTCAGCAGCCATTCAAATGAGTGCATTGAGCGTCATGCATGCACCTCTGGCATTATGCCTTCCTGCCCCCTGTGGTCAAAAGGCATGTAGTTGTCAGGGCTGTCAATGCTAGTAAAATCCTAACTTTCATTGAAATCGACATCTGCCACAGGCAAGAAAGTTTCACAGGGCACAACTAAATATGCCTTCAAAATACTACCGCATAGAGAGGTAACAGGAAAGAAAGTGTCGATTCTAAGGGTAAACATTCTAGTTCACCAGAGACTTGCCTACCGGCATGGTGTCTCTAGCCCAGTTGACATCACCTGATGGAAGGTTTTCGTTTGAAAATCGCAAATGGAGGTCACAAGAGAGGCTTGTGGGATAGCCGATCTGCTCCCTGACATACGCCGTTAAAGTAGTTCTAAGACTATTTCGCACAAAACTCTTAACTTACTCTTATTGAGGCAATAAACAAGCGTTTCTTTGATAAAATAAAATGTTTGTGTTGAAATGGAAACAAGTTTTGACATCTGAATGATTTCTGTAAAAATTGGAGGAAAAAAAGTATCAGAACAAACTATTTTTGGCGCAATGCTGTAATGCGAAGGGTCAAGTATATTACGCATTCATTGTGAATTGTGCAAGAGTCAATACTGACACTGGTTCACAGAACAAAGGGTTAACAGAATATTCCTTCAAAATACTACTGCACAGATAACTTACAGGAGAGAGAGTGTTGATCCTGGGGGTTTACAGAATATGCCTTCAAAATACTATCATACAGAGAAGTGTGTGTGTGAGAGAGAGAGAGAGAGAGAGAGAGAGAGAGAGAGAGAGAGAGAGAGAGAGAGAGAGATACAGAGAGAGAGACAGAGAGAGATACAGAGAGAGAGAGAGAGAGAGAGAGAGAGAGAGAGAGAGAGAGAGAGAGAGAGAGAGAGACAGACAGACAGACAGACAGACAGAGAGAGAGAGAGAGAGAGAGAGAGAGAGAGAGAGAGAGAGAGAGAGAGAGAGAGAGAGAGAGAGAGAGAGAGAGAGAGAGAGAGAGAGAGAGAGAGAGAAAAGAGAGCATGCAGATATGGTCAAGAGTACAGAGGTGGTGAGTATTGGTGTGACACAAGTATTTCAAAATAAACTGTCTGATACAGTAATGATACACTCTTCATTTCACATAAATATGATGCATTAGGTGATGTCTAAACTGTACAGAAAAGAAAAACAGAATGCAATGTTTAGTTTAGTTGTAGGGGGTGGGGGTGATGGGGGTGGTAGTGGGTTGCATGTGGACAAATCCACATAAGGAAAAATCAAACTTTTTTCCTCTGAGGAGTTTTACACAGCCACAAAATTTTGAAAACTGGGGTGGCATATGGCATATGCATATGTTATCAACAGCATTTAACCCGGGTTAAGTCCTAAGATTAGCCTAAAACTGCACAGACTGAGAAAACATCACAGGGGCTTTTTTGCAGTGACTTTGTCCCCTGGCTTGCAGGAAAATTCAGGGCAATGCAGTCAAGTGAAGCATGCCGAATTATGATGTATCCTGCAGTTTGCTGGAGAGGGACGAACAGCAAGAAAGATGCCATCATATTGAACAAACTCATGAATAAAGCAGACGGTATCACATAACCACCTCCAAAAACTCATAATCAGATCTACGTGTATGAAAATGAAGTATGGAAGGATTCATCTATCAACATGACAGATGCATAGTTGTTCCTGCAGCGCTACAGGTCTGGCGACCTCTGACTTTGAGTTTGGGCTCTCCTTGTCCCGAGACCCGCATGCGGACTACGGCATCCCTGCTTTGTCACCCCACCCGTTTTCCCGTTGCGATGTTCTCACCCGCCACCGCTGTTGCTGCCTGTACCCCGTGCCACATACCCCACTCACTCGATTGTTTGCGAACTGTTATCACAGGGCCTATATGTACACGATTGCACATAGCCTTTCACTGCACTGACGAAGGAGCATACTTGGCCCCGAAAGCTCTGCAATAAATTTCTGAAGTTGGACAAGAGTCTCCCTACTTCGTTTGTCTCATGACAGATGCAGATTGCTTTCTCTACATAGAATTCTTTTCAAGACAAATACCCTGCAAAGATGCCGTCTTCCAAAACACGCACAGATAAAACCCATCACTCTTTTATACCAGCTGCCCTAGATATTCCGAACACTGATTATTCTAGAAGTGTATTCTGTTTCTGATCTGGACCCCAATACATCACACTCCATCTTATTTTTATAACTTTTTGTCCTTGAATTGGTTACCAATGTTATGTTTGTGTACAGCAAATGCCTACAAGTACATTGCCAATGTACATGTATTACAACAACAAATAATTTCCACTTTTTGGATGAATAAAGTAGATGTTGTGAAATAAATGCTGTTGTCTTGTTTCATATGTATGGCCTCTGGGCACCCTCACATCAAGTGCTGGATCCAAAACAAACCTCGACACTCATGGATCAAAAACTGGCTACCAATAAGGACATGTATGTATGTATGTATGAATGTATTTATGTAGGAACGTACGTACGTGCGTATGTTTATCTCTTGTATGCCACCTGAATTCAGCAGGTCTGCTGCTCTTCAGCGCTTCACACAGGAATAAGTTCATGTACAAGACTTTTTCAGCTCCAGATGAGGTTGAGACAGAGATTGAGCAACTCTCAGCGAGTCTGGGAGAGAGTTCCATACCTTGGAGCGAGGTGAGCGGGCAGCCCTGGGAAAGGAGAGAGAGTTCCATACCTTGGAGCGAGGTGAGCGGGCAGCCCTGGGAAAGGATGGCACAGTCACGTCAGTCTCCGTGGAGGAGAGGGCGGCGCTGGTGTCTGCAGCTATCAGTGCAGCCGCCCTCTGTCTGAAGTTCTGCAGTGCCTGGTCAATCTTGGGGGTGACCAGGTTGGCTGTGGCCATTGTCTCCTGCCAAGACATGTCGTGTGCTTGTCAGTCAATCAGCCTAATACAAAGGGGGACAAGATACTTCCAGAAAAGTAGGACAGCTGTGGGTCTTCAGAAAGAAAAAAAAAATCACCAAGTGTTTGGGCTCTCTCTCTCTCTGTGACAATCTCAGGGGCTGGGCGACACCTGGATCATGACCCCAGGTGCCCAACAGCAGTCTAAAATCCAGTCACTGCGTGAAGGTCTGTCATCTGACTGGAAAAAAGCACAGCTAGGGGGTGTCAAATGAAGGAAGCCCAATCATCTCAATTCTTGGAGTTTTCTATCACATCCCAGACTGTCCCCTGTGTGCTCTCTGAGCATTCTAGTTCACTAGAGACTTCGCCCACAGGTAAAACAGTCTCTAGCACAGTTGACATCACGTGATGGAAGGATTTCTCTGAAAAGTTCAAATGAGGGTCACACGAGAGGTTTGTGGGATAGCCGGTCTACTCCCTGACATACGCCGTTAAAGTAGTTCTAAGACTAGTTCGCACAAAACTCATAACTTACTTTTGTTGAGGCAATAAACAAGCGTGTCTTCGATAAAATAACATGTTTGTGTTGAAATGGAAACAAGTTTTGACATTTGAACGATTTCTGTAAAAAGTGGATAAAAAAGTGGTATCAGAACGAACTATTTTTGGCGCAATGTTATATTGCGAAGGGTCAAGTCTATTACTCATTCACTGCGAACTATGCCAGAGTCACTACTGACTCGGGTTCACAGAATGCTCTCTGAGGTGCCTGCTCCCCGGTGTTCTTCAGCCAGATCCAGCAGGGCACCTTCTCAGTTCCCTGACTTGAGATCAATAAGATGTTGCCAAAGAGACTGTTTGATCTGACTTGGATTCTGAGTCCTCTGATGGATGGATGAATGAATGAATGAATGAATGAATGAATGAATGAATGAATGAATGAATGAATGAATGAATGAATGAATGAATGAATGAATGAATGAATGAATGAATGGATGAATTTTTAAGGTCTATCAGCCTCTGTAAGCTGGGTAAGGCCATTTAAGGTCCTGTAAGTCATTCATGTGCTTCATTCCCCAGTCCTGTAAGAAGTATGCAATTAGTAGGGGGGAAAATCAGTCAAGTATCAGCCATGTAGGGTGGGCAGCTATGGGCGGTACAGGATTGAGCAGGGTGGGCAGTAATGGGGGGTACAGAATCTTAAGAGGTAATCATGAAATCAATTAGGCTGCTTAAGTAAGAGCAAATCTAGTCACAATTTTCCCTACATATTCACCTATCATGAATTGCACAGGGAGACATAGCAGATCTGCTCTCACCCCCACCCCACAGGGGGATCTGATGAAACACCTGGAGCCACTTCAACCACAAGCATGCAGTTTGTGGGAAATGTAGATAAAAGTAAAGGTTTACGTGGCTATTTTTCAATTTTGCCTATCTTGGCATTCAATCATTTTACCAATTCGCAATTATGATGACAATGAAAATGGTAGCTTAAAGGTGTGCTCTTTCTTTATGACAATGGCAAAAAAGAGGAGGAGGAGGATGGAAGAAGGAGGAGGAGGATGGAAGAAGGAGGAGGAGGATGGAAGAAGGAGGATGGAAGAAGTAGGGATGGAGAAGGAGGAGGATGGAAGGAGGAGGATAAGGAGGAGGAGGAGGAGGAGGAGGAGGAGGAGGAGGAGGAGGAGGAGGAGGAGGAGGAGGAGGAGGAGGAGGAGGAGGAGGAGGAGGAGGAGGGAGGAGGAGGAGGAGGGAGGAGGAGGAGGAGGGAGGAGGAGGAGGGAGGAGGAGGAGGGAGGAGGAGGAGGAGGAGGAGGAGGAGGAGGAGGAGGAGGAGGAGGAGGGGGGAGGAGGAGGGGGAGGAGGGGGGGGGGGAGGAGGGGGAGGGGAGGGGGGAGGGGGAGGGGGAGGAGGAGGAGGAGGAGGAGGAGGGGGGAGGGAGGAGGAGGGGGAGGAGTGGGGGGGGGGAGGAGGAGGGGGAGGGGGGAGGGGGAGGGGGGAGGAGGAGGAGGAGGAGGAGGAGGAGGAGGAGGAGGAGGAGGAGGAGGAGGAGGAGGAGGAGGAGGAGGAGGAGGAGGAGGAGGAGGAGAAGGAGGAGGAGGAGGAGGAGGAGGAGGAGGAGGGAGGAGGGAGGAGGGAGGAGGAAGAGGGAGGAGGAGGAGGACGAGGGAGGAGGAGGAGGAGGAGGGAGGAGAAGGAGGAGGGAAGAGGTCAAAGATGATAGAAGTGGAGTTGATGATGACAACTATGGCAAAATCAGCGGTGACAGTTAGGATAATGATAGACAGGATAATGATGTGTAACGGTGTGTGATGGTGGCAACCTCTTCTGCACAAAAGAGAAAAAGGGGAAAATTGCTACTTAAAAATACAGGCTCATCACTAACTTTAAATGCAGAACATGACATTTCAGGGCCAGGTCGCTGGCTCAGCAACTCAACTCCTAACACATCACCATGCAAAAAGTACCCATTTGAAAATAAGAATGAGACAGGAGAGGTGGACAGTGAGGAGTCGGCATGATAACTTCTCCCTTGCAGGCACTGACACCATTTTCCCTCACACCATTGAATTTTACTCCTGATAGGGATCACTCACCTCAAGAATACAAGCTCTAAAATCTGCCAAGTAATAAGCATCTATGGATTCTATGCAAAACTGCAAATGCATACAATCATGCCTTTCTTCAGTCTATACCTCAATCTTAGACAGACTCCACCACTACTACACCATTTCGATATGTGACTTTCCATCACTAAATGAGTCGGTTGCGCAGTCGAGTCATTTTGCGCAAACCGCCCACAAAGGAGGTGGGGGTTGTAGTGGTCGACTTCGAGATTTAGTTTTTTTGTGCTTCTCTAGTCCCTTCTTCATTGTATTAGTAAGTTTCGGGTTTGAAATCAACATGTAAGAGTATGCTTTATGATGTTTTTTGGGTATGGTGGTAAATCATTTACAAAAAAACGTCCGCGAACCGATCGTCAACATCAAGCATTTTCTCAAAGTTTCGTAGCCACCACTGCAACAGATTGACGGGGGAATACCCTAGGCTGCCAACCAAAGCCAAAAACCACTGCTTCATCTCTGTGGCAAATTGCATGAGTCTAGAATAAGGGTTGCTAGGGAAAAAGGGGAATAATGTATGTAAACTTAAAACGCGTTTTTTCAAAAAGCATATTTTTAGGGTGTCGATCTTCAAAGTCATGTGAAATCGTGTAGGGTAGTCATATATTCATGATTATTGCACCATTGAGAAGCTTGTTGTGTGCTCTTATTGAAAACATACAGATATCTGTCGCGAGCAGGTTGCTAGTGGTGAAGGGGTTAATTTTGGGGTGGGCGGATTTGTGTGTGTATGTGTGGTGTGTAGTGTGTTTGTGATGCGTTGTCACGTGCCTCGTCTGTGCGTTTCTCGTTTCGCGTGCGAATGGACGGGGTGAGCGAGCTCGGCGCGGTTTCGCACGGGAATTTGTGGAAAGAAGAAGTTGCCGGAGATGCTCACGTTTTCTTTTGGGGGGTGAGGGTTTTATATTGTCAGTCGCTGATTTATGGGCGCAAAGGCAACCTCGCTTTTGGGAGTGTTGCAGCAATCGTGGTGTGACTGCTGTCAGCCCGGTGTGTGGCGTGGCTTATGTCAGCCCAGTAGAGTTAAAAGACTATTTTGTCTTTGTTTGGTGTAGACCAACGGAAATCGTCACCAGGGAAAGGACGGGGTTCTTTCATGTGAGTATTGGTTGTGTGTAAATGTCTTTGTGTAGTTTTTCGCTGGGTTGTGAGTTAGTTGGTTTAGGAGCGGGTGGGAAGGTTGGATAGGATTGGAATTGCATAAGGGTGGGTGGTCGTTTGTTATTAACATGTTAGTTGTTCCCACCGCGCATTATTTAAATCAGTTCATGGTAGGGTTGTTGTTTTTATTTGTGTATTTGCATAAAGGGTAAGATGGCGGAATGACCCTAGGTTTTTGTTAAAGGCTACGGCATTGTTTTGATTGAAGGCCGTCATATATGTAGCGGTGAAGCATTTGTGATTTGTGTGCCAGGTCTTATGATATGGTTGCTAATTCTGGCGGTGAATTATTTGTGATTTGTGTGCCAGGTATTATGATATGATTGCAAATTCTGGCCGTTTAGGCCTGGGATATTGTTTGAGTTGCATGGCTCTACGACCCGCACCAACCAAGTCGTCGATGTTCTGCATCGCTGTCGTCCCCATCCCCAGTCCTCAATGCTCCTCATTGCTGGCGGCGTCGCCTAAGGTCCCCACTACTCTTCATAGCTGTCGTCGACAGCGAAGGTTCCCAGCGGCACTCATCAACTGGAGCCCACTTGACCAAGGGAGGTCCGACGGTCGTGGGCACCTTGTGTTCGTCGTTCCCTGCTCTGCGACTTGACGCAGAGGGAGGCCATGAGACGGGGGTGATCGGTCATAAGGGGTTTTGGGTTGACGTAAAAGGGACAGTGTTGGACAGTGGGAGATGTCGTGTTGACGGGGAAAGGTACAGTGTCGGACAGTGAGAGATGTCGTGTTGACGGGAAAGTTGCCGGCATGGGAGCGGCCGCTGGTTGGACAACCATCTTGTTGTTGTGGGGTGGTTTGGGTGGACTGTGGTGGTTTGTTGTGGTATAATTTTTGATTTACAGAGTGATGGAGAGTGTATTTTCACATGCGATTGGTTTATCGTGTGAAGGAGAATGTATTTTCACATGTGATGGGGTGAAGGTGTGTGTGTGTGATAGAACTGTTTGATTTGTCATTGCTAGTTTACATAAGTTGCATCCTTGTTCATCGGATATCATCACCAACCATCCCTTCCACCGTTTCCATTTCATTCTGTGGGGTGCTGAGGGTGGGGATAATAAATATTTGTTGTTTCTAAAAGTGTGTCAGTAATTGTTTAAATAGGGTTTGAGTTCCTGACTCCTTCTGCCTGAGAGGGTAAGGGCCCACCCAGCGGGTGTGGTCGCGACAATATCAAAATGTTCAAAATGAAACGAGTGACTCATTTTGTGATGGTTGGCCTCTATTGTTGCCAAGGAGAGTGTACGGTGTAAAGATCATAGGCTTGCTGATTGCTCGTCTATTCTTGAAATAGCACTTTGTCCTTGCAAATTGCTCTTTGTTTGAAGTGACTCAAATACTGTACTAAAGATATCTGCTTTAAAATTGTTTTTGTTGTAATGTGAGAGACAGAAAAAAGTACAGATCTGTGCAACAAGCAACAGCAGGAAATCAGTAAACTGCTGAGAATGGAAAACATACATGGAAGAAGGCAGAAATCCGTGTTGAAGGCCACTGCTGTCTTTGGATCTTGAATCAGTTCTAATGAGTGTGAAACAAACAAGCACGAAAGCTTTGCGACTAAGATTGTTGTAGAATAATTTAGCAGCTCAGATGGCAAAGGGTTGCTGCAAGGGAGGTAATCTAGAATTGTCTCCCCTTTGACCACAGAATACATAAGGCTTGAGGCCAGTTTCCCAGTAGCGATGCAAATACAGCATACAGTCCTCTCACAGGACCAGCGGCTCCTTTTGTTTCCGAAGATATCAACTACTGTCCAGAGATGAATGCTCACAGTGAGCACCTGCATGGAGAGAAGCTTTGGGCATCGCGAGCTCTTGCCGTGAGTGCCCATCTCTGAACTTTCACAAATATCTCTCGAAATGAAACATGCCTCTGGTCTCACAGGAGGGTTGCACATGATGCGATAGGACTGCTTCTGGGAAACCTGCCTGTGTTCAAGGAGGATGACTGCTTAAGAGGGCTCGCCTTTGGGGTAACAGAGAACGCTGCTTGCAGTATCTACTGCTGCTGCTTCTATGTATACTACTAGACAAGAAGGGGTAAGAAGACCTATCCGAGAAGTGAGCACGGCGAGCACTCGCCCTCAGGAACAGGCCTCTAGAGAATGAAGGGAGGAAGATTACTCACTGTGCTGGTGCTTGACAAGAGGTATTCAACATACTCATCCATCCCTGGAAATAAAAACAAAAAAATCACAATGTTGCAAGCGTTATTTTCCTGTCAAAGTATACAGCGTTAATAGATTCCATCAGTTTTGCCAATATCAGAAAAGGTAACATAGGGCTCAGTCAGTAGCACATTTTTCTTGCCATTACTAGAGAAAATTGATCAACATGAAAACTTATTTTTTCATAACCTGACATAGGAATGCTGCCATACAATAGCATGATATAAAAACTAAAGTAACGGTGCCCATAAAAGAAATCATCCTATCCAAACATTATCACCTGTACTTACAACATAACTAGACCAATGAAGCCCTGTATATAACTCTTAAGATCCTTTACCGCCCATAGCCGCCCACACCACGTGGCTGTTACTTGACTGATTTTTTTCCACAAATTGCATAATCCTTACAGAACTGGGGAATGAAACATGTGAATGACTTACAGAACCTTAAGATTTTAAAGAGCAGATTTGCTCAGGTCTGTTGACTTGTTTGATGCTGTGTGAAGCAGCATCATCAAGGGTTTATCCTAGAGAAAACCAAGTTGTACTTCTGATGATTTTCAACCTAAACTCTGCATGGAAATTCTGTAATCCAAGGACAGATTCAATCCTTACCATGATATGGAGTGTAGCTGTTCAGCACCTAACCCTTTTCTGTTGGGTCAGTAAGTACATACACCTGTCATCTGTTCAACTCGGTAAAGTCAGAAGGAGGATTGCAAGGAGGGTGCATCAGTTTCCCATCAAACTTAGTTTTAAGCGTGGGAATGGTTTATGTGGTTCCACTCTGGAATTTACCTTTGAGATCGTCTTACCATATTTGGTTGCTAATTTTCCCTCACGGAGTGGCAAGGGACTCATCTCTCTCCAAGCAGCTAGCTTGCAACACGCAGCTCTGAATTCTAGCAGCCTGTCTTAGTTTCACCATCTGAACAGGAAGAGGTTAAAAGGCATGACTGCTTCCTGGCTATTACCTCACCTGGAATTTCTGAGAGGACGTCGGCACTGACCACCTCTCTTCCTGACCGATCCCTGCCATCCAGCGTCCTCAGCTGCGGGAGACCTGCCATGATGTCCCTGTGGTAACCTGCAGCATGCAAACACCAACACGCACGCTGAGGACTCCCTTGACGCTGAGCCTTTTACAGCAGCATGCAAACACCAACACGCACGCTGAGGACTCCCTTGACACTGTGCCTTTTACAGCAGCATGCAAACACCAACACGCACGCTGAGGACTCCCTTGACGCTGTGCCTTTTACAGCAGCATGCAAACACCAACACGCACGCTGAGGACTCCCTTGACGCTGTGCCTTGTGAAGCACCTCACTGCTTGTCAGGAAAGACTGACCAGAACAGGTGTGTCTTGAGGGAGGTTATGAACTGGGACATGGAATCAGAGTGACGGACAGAGAAAGGTAGGCTATTCCACGTTACAGGGCTGATGTAAGAAAAAGCTCGCTGTCCTTGGGTTTTCTTTTTGCGACGGGGGACATTTAACGTTTTGGTGTCTGCGGCTGAACGGCTATTTCTAGCGGGGGTGTAGACAGTGAGAATTTCTTTGAGTGCGTGTGGTGCAGTTTGATTGAAGAAGTTGAAACACATAATGGCTAGCTTATACTCTATCCTCTGAGCGACGGGGAGCCAATGCAGTGCACGAAGGAGTTTGGATGTGGGAGTTCTCTTGGGACATCTAAAACCTAATCTAACAGCAGTATTTTGGACTTTTTGCAGTTTGTTTAGCAGAGTGTCAGGAATGCCGGCAAGAAGAGAATTTCCATAAGCAAGACGGGACAGAACAAGGGAAGTGACAAGGGTTTGAGTGGCCTGTTGTGAAAGATAGTGACGAATAGTGCTAATTTTCCTTAACTCGTAGTAAGCTAACTGGCAAACTTTGTTCACATGAACTCTCATAGAAAGATCATCATCGAACATGGCACCTAAGTTCTTAACAGACTTTGAGAATTCTATCTCACTCTGACCTATGGTTAGTTTCAGGGCCTGATCGAATTCGCCTCTACTGCCAACCAGGAGAGCTTTGGTCTTTGAATCATTAAGTTTGAGCTTGTTCTGGGTCATCCACTGCATGATAATCAACTTGTATTGCCTTACTTCTCCTTGTAGCACAAGTAGGACAACTTCAGTCTGTTCAGAGGTCATTTTTGCAATTTTGCCACTGGCATGAAAGAGATCTTCAAATGGGCATATGTTCTAGAGTTGGGATCCTACAGTGTTCATACTTATATCAAATTATTCAGAAAAGACTACAAATATCACAAACACTTGCATCTCCAAACACCAATATATTGTTAGGACCAGCTTTGTGCTGTTGGGTCACACTTTTTCAAACAGGTGTGCACAATTCAGTGGTCTAACACACCCTCTCCAGCTGCCTCTCCAAGCTGAAGCCCAACATATGGCTGAGCCCCTCAATGCCCCTTTGGTCAGCAGGAACCTCAGGCTGCTGGGCCGTACTGAGTTAACCACTCACATCGCTCCGCCCACAGCCAAATCTGGGACAAACAGTACTCTACTAAGGTAGAGAAACCTGTTGAAAACTGCAGTCATAAACAGTTTCCTACAACGATCATTTGGGATATTGGTTGTCTGGACACGCACACACACACACACACACACACACACACACCCAGCAGTGTTTTCTCTCCCTGGAGTGTAAGCACTGTTTATTTCTCAACAAAAGTCAGCTTGTCTCAAAAATGCCATGTGGGAACTGCCTGACATTTACATGCACATCACTGGCTGATGATGCACATCGGGTGGTGCTGCGAACGGTTAATTGAAAAGCAAAGTATAAACATGCTAACGAGGTCAAGTTTAGTGCGGTCTCTTGTTGATTGACAGTGATAGATATATTTTTCAGTGAGCACTTCATTGTTTGTGACTGCCAGGGCCATCAATGTTATACCACAGTGGCAGGACATCAGGATCCTAGGCAAACCACACACATGATGCTACATACCTTGACTAACCTCTTACGCAGCATATGACTGTTCAATATGCATGGTCTTACCTTACAGAGAATGTTTTGCCACTCAAATACCACGGCAGTGGTGAGTTTGGTCTTCTATAAACACTCTATGGAAATGTTCACATGCAGTGCGTGACTGCTACAGCAAACGTGGTACTCTCACAACTAGGCAAGCATTGCATGTGTGATGTACACTCTCACAACTAGGCATGCATTGCATGTGTGACTGCTACAGCAAACGTGGTACTCTCACAACTAGGCAAGCATTGCATGTGTGATGTACACTCTCACAACTAGGCATGCATTGCATGTGTGACTGCTACAGCAAACGTGGTACTCTCACAACTAGGCATGCATTGCATGTGTGATGTACAGTCAGACTCCTGAAAGTAACCAGAGAGGATTTGACACTTTGGGTGGCACTCCCTCCCCCTCCTACCTTGCTGATGACACACAGGATTGCCAGAACCATCCTGGGACAAGACCAGCTGCTGCAGCTTGTAGCATCCCTGTAGGGACTGGACTACGTGGGATGCTGTCCTGAGCTTGTTCCCATACAGCTCCACCTGGGCCAGGCTGAACTGCTCTCCCCACACAGCCCGAAAGCCTGAGATGTCCTCTATCTGGTTGTAGCTCAGGTTCACCCGCACCAGAGATCTGAAAAAACAATGGATGGGTGGATGGGTGGGTGGGTGGTTGGATGGATGGATGGATGGATGGATGGATGGATGGATGGATGGATGGATGGATGGATGGATGGATGGATGGATGGATGGATGGATGGATGGATGGATGGATGGATGGATGGATGGATGGATGGATGGATGGATGGATGGATGGATGGGTGGTGTTTTACGGCCTATCAGCCTTTGTAGGCTATGTCCCTAGTTATTCGCCTCTTATGAATCTTGTAGGGAGATCTGAAAAAACAACAAGGATCTTCAAGGGTTTATAATAAAGCAAAACGCAAGCCCTGTATTTTCATGAAGCCAATATAAACAAATAATTTATTCCATTGCCTTTTGATGCTCTCTGAAATACTGCTACAATATCTAAAGATTATATGCACATAGAAACACATCCTAATCAAATAGTTTTTGCATGGCAATGATTGGACTGCTTGTAAAGCATGTGTGTGAATAATCTTCTTGCTATTCACAGCATCAAAGGATGCCCGCTCTGTTCTTGAAACCCATCAAAGACTCTGGTGTATGCTAAGTCCAACAACAACAAAATAGTTGTGGTCAAGAAAACATGGTTTAAAAAAACAGGGTCGGTAGGTGCGCCTAAACTTTCTTTCTATTCCTTTTTTCCTTTTAAGAAGTGGCCAGATTGAACATCAACCAAACTTTCTTGCACTGAAAATGGTTTTTGAAAAATTAAATAGGGGATTCCCTGAGTGCTCAAAGGGCAGGAAGATGGGATAGCATGCAGTTCATTGTTTACCTAACATTTCTTCCCTTTGTTTTCCCTCTTCTTCTTTTTTGTGCATGGTTGAAAAAAGTTTAGGGTTGCAGAAACAATCTGGTTGCCATAAACATAACTGTTCAAATTGTTGGCCTAATATGTTTTCATTGTCACAGGCCAAAGAAAACCCCTGCTCTTTTATAACAATCTCTGCAAAGGGGGGTGGGTGGGTGGGGGTGGGGGGTGGGAATGTATTATACATTTTAAAATATATGTCATGCCTGAGGCTGCATGTGAAATGAGTGCTTACTACTTCCACACGAGATGCAGGAACTTATCAAGACTTGATGGAGCTGCTGCACATGGGCACAATTACTCCTGACATAGAGGTCTCTTTTTTCCTTTTACTTCAATATTTTGCCACAATTTGATTATTTTAAAAAAACCTTACTTCCCCTCAGATTGGGGGAAAGGGGGACACATGGTGAATCATGGGCTGCCTGCATTAGGAGCACAGACTCACTCCCAAAACAATGCCTCTCAGCAGTACATACATGTACATGGGTGTTCAAGTTATTTTGTTCATATTCTTTGTCTTACTAAATTTTTTCTTGGTCACTTTGTTTTCGGTTTTTTTCTTCGGGCAGAGGCATACTCGCATTACATATCACAAATGCATCTATTGAAGATTGAATTCATTCTCATTGCAAATGAAGCGTCTTCATGACATGAGTCTCACGGCATGTTATTGCACAAGGAAAAAGGCAGTGGACACCACAGCAGACATGACTGTTGTAATCAAGTCATGGAGCCAAGGAAATAAGTATGACAGTTGGAAACAGCATCAAAATGCTTCATCATTATTTTTTCATACATTTCTCTCTTTTTTTTTTCTTCTCCCGCCAGGCAAGCGACTCTGAAATTTTATCTAGTCTGAGAAAATGTGTATATGCCGGGGGCATGCAGGGGAGTGGATTCGAACACCCCTGCATGTATGTACTGATTAGGGACATCTGTGCAAGAGCTACAGGAAAAGGTCCTTAGAGCACTAGGACTACAGAACCCCTTGTTGGTTGGGGGTAAGAATTGACCCACCATGTCTCCCTAGGTCATTTGTAAAAACAAATGACTGGGGAAATCAAGATATGAAAGCACATGTATACTAACCAGCACTGGCGATTTTGACTGATTTAAGTCCATGGACCTACATTCCCTACAAAGGCTGATGGGCTGTAAAATTCCATTCCTAAATTCATTCATTCATTCATTTCATTTGTTCATTCATCCATTCATTCATTTGTTCATTCAAAACTACATATTTCAGCTGAAGAAGGAGGCACTGAATGGATATTATCCGTAGGCATGTTTGTTAACATATTTTACCTCACAGAGAATTACAATAGAAAATGCATTTTTAAAAATACCTTAATACGACTAAGGACAATCAGTAAGAGTAGCATTAATTCATAAGTATGACATAAAACGAGACTGTGACTATACTTCGAATCTCATGATCTTCCTGGGAGTGAATTAGACAAATATTAAAGCCAACTTTGTACCATCAACCATGAATCCCTCTGGAAATGAATGAATGAATGAATGAATGAATGAATGAATGAATGAATGAATGAATGAATGAATGAATGAATGAATGAATGAACGAATTAATGGAATAAATGAAGATTCACAGCCTATCAGCCTCTGTGGGCTATGTAAGGTAATTGATCATGAAAATCACCAGAGCTGGCTAGAATACAAGCAGGCAGTTTTTATTCCTCTTGTGATTTCACCTTATATGAATCACACAGGGAGATGCAGTGAGTCCACTCTTATCCCCAACCCACTGGGGACTCCCACTGGGGACTCCCACTGGGGACTCCCACTGGGCACTCCCACTGGGCACTCCCACTGGGGACTCCTGGGCACTCCCACTGGGGACTCCCACTGGGCACTCTTACTGGGGACTCCCACTGGGCACTCCCACTAGGCACTCCCACTGGGCACTCTTACTGGGGACTCCCACTGGGCACTCTTACTGGGGACTCCCACTGGGGACTCCCACTGGGGACTCCCACTGGGCACTCCCACTGGGCACTCCCACTGGGCACTCCCACTGGGCACTCCCACTGGGCACTCCCACTGGGGACTCCCACTGGGCACTCCCACTGGGCACTCCCACTGGGCACTCCCACTGGGCACTCCCACTGGGCACTCCCACTGGGGACACCCACTCCCACTGGGGACTCCCACTGGGGACTCCCACTGGGGACTCCCACTGCCACTGGGGACTCCCACTGGGGACTCCCACTCCCACTGGGGACTCCCACTGGGGACACCCACTCCCACTGGGGACTCCCACTGGGGACTCCCACTGGGGACTCCCACTGGGGACTCCCACTGGGCACTCCCACTGGGCACTCCCACTGGGCACTCCCACTGGGCACTCCCACTGGGCACTCCCACTGGGCACTCCCACTGGGGCACTCCCACTGGGCACTCCCACTGGGCACTCCCACTGGGCACTCCCACTGGGCACTCCCACTGGGCACTCCCACTGGGCACTCCCACTGGGCACTCCCACTGGGCACTCCCACTGGGCACTCCCACTGGGCACTCCCACTGGGCACTCCCACTGGGCACTCCCACTGGGCACTCCCACTGGGCACTCCCACTGGGCACTCCCACTGGGAGCTCCCACTGGGGACTCCCACTGGGCACTCCCACTGGGCACTCCCACTGGGGACTCCCACTGGGAGCTCCCACTGGGGACTCCCACTGGGGACTCCCACTGGGCACTCCCACTGGGAGCTCGTACTGGGGACTCCTGGGGACTCCCACTGGGGACTCCCACTGGGGACTCCCACTGGGAGCTCGTACTGGGGACTCCTGGGGACTCCCACTGGGGACTCCCACTGGGCACTCCCACTGGGAGCTCCCACTGGGGACTCCCACTGGGGACTCCCACTGGGCACTCCCACTGGGCACTCCCACTGGGAGCTCCCACTGGGGACTCCCACTGGGGACTCCCACTGGGCACTCCCACTGGGGACTCCCACTGGGCACTCCCACTGGGGACTCCCACTGGGGACCCCCACTGGGCACTCCCACTGGGGACTCCCACTGGGCACTCCCACTGGGGACTCCCACTGGGCACTCCCACTGGGCACTCCCACTGGGCACTCCCACTGGGCACTCCCACTGGGCACTCCCACTGGGCACTCCCACTGGGCACTCCCACTGGGCACTCCCACTGGGAGCTCCCACTGGGGACTCCCACTGGGCACTCCCACTGGGCACTCCCACTGGGGACTCCCACTGGGAGCTCCCACTGGGGACTCCCACTGGGCACTCCCACTGGGCACTCCCACTGGGAGCTCGTACTGGGGACTCCTGGGGACTCCCACTGGGGACTCCCACTGGGGACTCCCACTGGGAGCTCGTACTGGGGACTCCTGGGGACTCCCACTGGGGACTCCCACTGGGCACTCCCACTGGGCACTCCCACTGGGGACTCCCACTGGGCACTCCCACTGGGCACTCCCACTGGGAGCTCCCACTGGGGACTCCCACTGGGGACTCCCACTGGGCACTCCCACTGGGGACTCCCACTGGGCACTCCCACTGGGGACTCCCACTGGGGACCCCCACTGGGCACTCCCACTGGGGACTCCCACTGGGCACTCCCACTGGGGACTCCCACTGGGGACTCCCACTGGGGACTCCCACTGGGGACTCCCACTGGGGACTCCCACTGGGGACTCCCACTGGGGACTCCCACTGGGAAGCGAGGAAGGAACAGCAGCACCGTACCTGAGTGCAGGCAGACCCTGCACCTGTGTGATGAGGTTGCAGGAGAGGTTGAGGGTGCGGAGCGAAGCCAGGTTTTCCAATCCCTCCATGCGGCACACCTGGTTGGAGGACAAGTCCAGGTGCCGAAGCCTCGTCAGCTGCTCCAGGTTCTCCATGCACTGGATGTAGTTGCCATGGAGATTGAGCACCAACAGGTGAGACCTCAAGGGTAGGTCCTGCAGGAAAGGCAGGTACAGGTGCAAAGTCAGACTTGCTCACAGTACAGAGCTCAAGATTCAAGCTGCTTCCCTCTCAATGAAAATGCAGGATGCCCAAATTTTGGACAGAGCATGTGAGATGATTGTATGTGCCCTTAGCCATTTGCATGCCAATAGAGTGAAATGCAGTGCCCATTGTATAGGTTTTGTTTTGTGAATTGTTCCAGTAGGCACCTGTTCTGCATGCATATATATACATGTATGTTTACATAATTTATGAAAGTGTTCAGGTAATAACCTACCATGTGGGATAAATAAATGTCTGTCTGTCTGTCTGTCTGTCTGTCTGTCTGTCTGTCTGTCTGTCTGTCTGTCTGTCTGTCTGTCTGTCTGTCTGTCTGTCTGTCTGTCTGTCTGTCTGTCTGTCTGTCTGTCTCTGTTTGTGTCTGTCTGTGTCTGTCTGTATGTCTGCCTGCCTGCCTGCCTGCCTGCCTGCCTGCCTGCCTGCCTGCCTGCCTGCCTGCCTGCCTGCCTGCCTGCCTGCCTGCCTGCCTGCCTGCCTGCCTGCCTTGGACCAAAGGCAGGGATAACACCCATGACACACAAAAGCCCAATCACTCGAGGCAGCATGGAGTTTCCAGGCTGCCTGTTGCTGGTGCACTTTCGTGACTTTGTGAGAGTACAGGTGGAATGTCTGACACCAGTTTGGCTGCAGACCATCTTTAGAGCTCTGCACCAGGTTTGCTGTCTGGGCATTGGAGAAATCACTCCCGCAACCCAGACAGTTAAGCCCATTCACCCATAGACCAACATCATCATATCCTTCACAGGAAATGTTGCTGAAATCTTACAAAAAATCAAACAAAAATGGAAAAAAAGTATCAAAGTTGAGGCTGATCGAGGTCCCCCAAATAAGGCCCCCCAAATAAGGTCCCCCAAATAAGGCCCCCCAAATAAGGCCCCCCAAAACGTTGTGGTTATAGTAACCTGACTGACCATTTTTTCTGCAGACATTAAACTTTTTTTTTAACATTTAAAAAAAGAAGAAGAAAAAAAGAAACTGACAGTAAATGATGAACTGCATGCTATCCCATCTTCCCTGGCCTACCAGCACTTAGGGAATCCACTATTAAAGCTATTTCTAAAATAGTATTTTCAGTGAAAGAAAGTTTGACTTTTGTTCACTCTGGCCTCTCCTACAAAGAAAAAGAATATAGAAAAAAAGTTCTGGCCAACCTATCGACCCTTTTTTTTTTCCTATGTTGCCTTGACCAAAACTTTTTTTGGGTGTGTGCCAAGGACTACTAACTCTTTAGTAGTCCTTGGTGTGTGCCTAATCTTAACCCAAATCTGGCAAACTGTCATGCAGGTAAAAGCTGCAGCAGCTGTGTGTTATGTTGGACAGGCATGTTGCTGGAAAAAGGAGAATGAAACATCATGCCACTCAACCCTGCGAAGGGCAGAAACTACATACTGGTCATAAAACCAAATAGCTCTGCAAACTACTGGAGCAGTAAACAGAGCACTTGTGTGTGTGTGTGTGTGTGTGTGTGTGTGTGTGTGTGTGTGTGTGTGTGTGTGTGTGTGTGTGTGTGTGTGTGTGTGTGTGTGTGTGTGTTGTGTGTGTGTGTGTGTGTGTGTGTGTGTGTGTGTGTGAGTGTGTGTGTGTGTGTGTGTGTGTGTGTGTGTGCCAGCCAAAGTCTACCAAGCAACTGTCCTGCCCTCACTGCTGTATGCGTAGGAAACGTGGACAGTATATCAGTGCCACACCAAGAAGATCAACCATCTCCACAACACCTGCCTCAGAAGACTCTTGGTCATCAAGTGGCAACACAGAATTCCAGACACTGAAGTCCTTGCCCGGACAGGTCTGCCCAGCATCCACACCATCGTAATGCAGGCACAACTGAGATGGGCAGGCCATGTAGCTCGCACGCGCTAGTCCACCAGTTACCAAAGAGGTACTTCTACGGTGAGCTACAACAGGGCAAACGCTCCCAGGGAGGTCAAAGGAAGATCTTCAAGGACTCCCTGGTCCTCTTTGAAGGCCTTCAATATCAACCATGACACCTGGGAGCAGACTGCTCAAGGCAGATCTCGCTGGTGCCCCTGTGTCTACTAGGGCTCCCTGATGTGTGAGGCAAATAGGACTGCTGCAGAAGAGGCTGGCCAGGAAAACCTGAGCCAGCAAACCACAACTGCCAGCCACCATCTCCTGCCCCCACTGCCCATGAGCTTTCCATGCAAGGATTGGCCTCATCAACCATCTGTACACACACCAACCTGCTGCGACTCCCCTGCCCCCGGATGGTCCTCGTCGATCCCAACGGACGAGAAGAAGAAGTGTGAGTGTGTGTGTGTGTGACTGTGAGAGAGAGAGAGAGAGGGAGAGAGAGATGGAGAGAGGCAAACAGGCAGGCAGACAGGTAGGCAGGCAGGCAGGCAAGCAGGCAGGCAGGCAAGCAGGCAGGCAGGCAGGCAGGCAGGCAGGCAGGCAGGCAGACAGACAGACAGACAGACAGACAAGGCAGACAAGACAGACAAGACAGACAAGGCAGACAAGGCAGACAAGACAGACAGACAGACAGACAGACAGACAGACAGACAGACAGACAGACAGACAGACAGACAGACAGACAGACAGACAGACAGACAGACAGACAGACAGACAGACTGACAGACACACAGACACACACACAGACAGACACACAGACAGACACACAGACACACAGACAGACACACAGACACACAGACAGACACAGACACACAGACAGACACACAGACAGATGCATGCATGCATGCAGGCAGGCAGGCAGGCACACACACACACACACACACACACACACACACACACACACAGACACACACACACACACACACACAAACACACACACACACACACACACACACACACACACACACACACACACACACACACACACACACACACACACACACACACACACACACACACACGCGAGACAAGCTGCAGACAAACTAAGGAAAACAACTCCAGCGAAACAAACATGCACTTAGTCATGCAGACAGCACAAAGACAGCAATCAAAGAGAGACAACAAACATTCACCAAACACCTCACCTGCAAGCTCTGAATGCCTGAGTCAATCAAGCTGAGCTCCTGGGAGGTGAAATCCACACCTCCTGTGGCCATGGCAATGTGGCTGATAGACTTGGCAGCGGTAAAATCCACAGAACCCCAAAGCTTGACTGGATCAGTGTCTGTTTATTTGGGTATTGCCGCCTCAGAAGCACTCCATGATCCCTGAACTGCCTACTCCTCTGAAAAGACAGAAACAGAAGTATTAAAATGCATGCATTGTGAGGTGGAGCACTGTCACAAGCTCATAGCCTTCTGCAGAGAATGAAACCAGCCAGATTATTTCGACCCAGAAAAGAGAATTTTACAAATGTTTAAAGGGGGAAAACTGTAGGCAAAAGAATGGAATTTCTTTTCCAAACAAATGTTATTTCTTAACTGTGAAATAGAGCTTTCTCTCTGCAGACAAGGAATGAAGTAGCAAAACACAAAGTGAGTAACATTTCAGTTGGTTTCTCTTCACAATTTCACTGAGACTGCAATGTGATTTCTGCATTAATGTTTCGAACATTTGATAATCTAACAGAGTGCCTTTATTGTCAATAGATGTGCTAAGTTGGAGAGAGTAAAATGGAAGAAAAGACATGACTCAGAACAGAAACATACAGAGACATCAACACTTACACTATAATAAATTAAACTGCATTTTGACTTTGAGTGCTTGTTTGTTGGTAAACATAAATCACAGAAGCTACAAACAATGACAGTTTTCTGCTTGAAGTTGGGGAATATTCATGTTTATCGTCTAAATAAGTTACAGCATTTGGTCTGAATGCATAACACTCTTACACACACACACACACACACACACATACACACATATATACACATATGCACACACTCACAAGCATGCAAACACACACACACACACACACACACACACACACACACACACACACACACACACACACCTTATTGTCCTTTTCTCCATCTCAGTGATAATTTTTGTTTCATGACAACTGTTGTAAAATGCTCCAGTAACTATAAGGGGAAATGACATTCAAATCAGGTCAAGCACAATTTGTATATTCAATAATTGATCCTACAGCTCCCTCAGTGTAAATCTTTGCACAAGTTGTGTGTCTATCTAATCATTTTAAGACAGATGCCTGCAAGACTAATACTAAATATCCATAATGCAGACTATAAAGCAAGTGCTTTTATTATCTCAATTCCAACAACTCTGAGCTGACAGTTGTCAAAGGCATCTACTAAAATCTTTGTCATTGTTGATCATTTTCTTCATATAGTTACCAACTGTTGTACATAATTATTAGCTACTGTGTATTTTTTGTCATATCTATCCATGTTTTCATTTCTTTATGAGCAAGTGCAATTTGTAAGATAGGCAGAAATGCCTAAAATTTCATTCTAGAAAAATAATGCAATCTCTCTCTCTCTCTCTCTCTCTCTCTCTCTCTCTCTCTCTCTCTCTCTCTCTCTCTCTCTCTCTCTCTCTCGCTCGCTCGCTCGCTCGCGAGCTGCGTTACTGACAGTCATACTCTACAATGTACAAGCAATCTTAACGAACTGCACATTCTGTTTGACAACAAGTGTCGGCCGGAGGATCGGCTATATTCGAAGCGAATGTGCCATGTCGACGTAAACGCTCCGTTTTTTCCAGACCGCACGCCCGTCCATTCAAATATAAGCCAAATTAAATCTGCGACGACATTCCATGAAACATTAAACTCAGTTTATGCATGTCGTAGGAAGTGTTTGTTAAACTAAAAACACTCACAACTTCGTGCGCATTGTCGAAGACAATATTCGGTTAGCAAGTCCTTCGATGATACATGACAAACGTGGATATCAACACAACAGGCAACACAAACCGCGACGGTGACTGATGG
>JAWQFJ010001482.1:174083-177280 GCA_034096865.1 Theodoxus fluviatilis | reverse complement strand
ATGGAAGAGACAAGACAAGCTTCAACACTTCCCTCACGGAGAGGAGACCCGATTGAACTTGCCACCCGCAGCCGACAAGGAGGAGTAGAGAAAACTAGATGAAGACCTCGCCAAGAAACTCCTGGAGGTCCTTGCCTCTGAGGTCACACTGGATGACACAATGCTGAAGTTTGCGGGTGCCGTCTATTTCTATTGTGCAGAACGCCACGGTACCATAGAGGGAAAGACAAATGACCTACACCCCATGAAGAGCAGGCGACAAAAGAAGATGGAGTCAGTCAGAAGCCGGAAGAATCAAGTGAAGAAACAGTTTAAGATGGCCCCACCAGCAGAGAAAGCAGCACTGAAGGCATTGTGGGAGGAACTGAAGAAGGAGCACAGCACGCCCAGGAAAACAGAGCGAGAGTCATGATGAAAAAGAGCCTGCAGAGAGAGTCGAGGCAGCAGTTCTTCAATGACCCTTTTGGCTTTGCCAAGACTCTGAGCAACCCCGGTCAGGCGCGCTCGAGGCGGACCAGGAACAGCTAGAAGAGCATCTGCAGAAAACCTACACAAGTGGCTCCAAGGCACCGTTGCCGGAAATAGCGGGACTTGTGTGGCCGCCTTCTCCGGGTGTTACCTTCAACACGAGAGGGCCCTCCCTAGGTGAGGTGTCCGAAATCATAGGAAAGGCATGCACCAAATCTGTTCCAGGGCCGAATGGAGTCCCCTATACAATTTACAAGAGGTGCCCCGAGACAAGGAAAGCCCTGGTTCATGTGCTTCGGGCAGCATGGCGCAAGCGAATCGTGTGTAAGGAATGGAGAAGGGCTGATGGGATCTATATTCCCAAAGAGCAGGACTCAAAGAACATAAGTCAATTCCGCCCCATCTCCCTGCAGAATGTGGAGGGAAAAATCTTCTTTGCTGTGATGGCAAGACGGTAAACTGAATATCTCACGCGCAATGACTTCAACACATCTGTCCTGAAAGGGGGAATGCCAGGGATGCCCGGGTGCCTTGATCATGCAACCATGATCTGGGAGGCCATACAGAAGGCGAAAATGGGAGAGCTCAACCTGCATGTCATCTGGCTTGATCTGGCCAACGCATATGGATTGGTGCCTCACCAGGTGATTTGGTTGGCTCTCAGAATGTACCATGTTCCTGCTCCCATGGTCCATTTGCTACAAAGGTACTTCGAGGACTTCCAGATGAGGTTCACAACGAAGCATTACACCACCACCTTGATTCCGCTGGAAGTAGGGACAGCAATGAGATGTACAGTCTCGCCAATCCTCTTTGTACTGGTTATGCAAGTCATCCTGAAGGCGACTGAGGTGCACTGCAGTGGTGTCAACTTGGGAGACGGTCTCCACATGCTCCGTCTCAAAGCTTTTAAGGATGACATACAGTTCTGGCCATACAGGAGGATGAGGCACGAAAGATCCTCTACAGGTTCCAGCAGGTCATTGAGTGGGCAGGGATGAAATTCAAGCCCCAAAAGTCAAGAGGCCTCTCGGGTTAGGCAGGAGGTGACATTCTCAGTGGCAGGTGAGGCGATCCCGACAGTCTTCCAACAGCCAATCAAGAGCCTCGGTAGGATGTACGACACCAGCTTGAGAGACATAGGAAGAGCCAGGGAAACCAGGGACAACATAAAAGCTGGGTTGGAAAAGATTGACAGGTGTGCCCTTCTGGGAAAGTTCAAGATTAGGATTTTCCTGCAGGTCCTCTTCCCAGGACTGCTGTGGCTCCAGCTCATATTCGACATTTGCACGAGCGCAGTAGAAGGGTTGGAGGCGATGACCAGCAAGTTCCTCCGCAGATGGCTTCGTCAACGTGGGACTGTATGGAAAAGTAACCAAACTTGCCCTGCCTCTCAAGTCCATAACTGAGGAGTTCAAGGGGGTAAAGGCCAGACTGCTCATGATGCTCCAAACTTCCAAGGACCCGCTAGTCAGGTCAACCATGCCCACCATTAGAACAGGAAGGAAGTGGACTGCTCAAGGGCAGTCGATGCAGCCACTGAAAACCTGAAGCTCAAGGAGATTCTGGGCTACACGCAAACCGGCCGGCAAGGACTCGGATATGGAGAGAGACCTTTGCTTTGGTCAAGAGCAGCGAACAGAAGCAGACGCGACATGGTAGGCCAGGAAATCCGGACAGCGGAAGAAGCCAAGAGGGCAGCGTCAGCGGTGCAGCAGGCACAACAAGGCCAGTGGACAACCTGGGAGGCGGCGGAGCAACGAAAGCTGTCTTGGTGGGAGATCTGGCACGTGGCACCGATGCGGCTGGCCTTCATCAGGGCAACATATGATCTGCTACCGACAAAGGCAACCCTGGCTAGATGGGGGAAGGCAGAAGACACCAGCTATCCCCTGTGCGGGATGAAGCAGACCCTCAACCATGTCCTGTCAGCATGTGGTCTTGGGCCTCGGACGTTACACTTGGCGCCACAAGAAGGTTCTCCACTATCTAGCACAGGCAGCAGAGGATTCCGAAGGGCTGACCAATGTGACCACGGTGGAAGAAGCGCCCATGCAACTGACGAAGGTTGTGAGGGCAGGAGAGTCAGGACGAGCAGCTCGTGGAAGAACGGCACCATCCAGCATCTTAGCTGTCGCACAGGGCTGGAAACTCGCAACTGACCTAAAGGGGCGAGGCCGGTACTCCAAGGAATTTAAAGAGAGAGAGCAGCGATATCCTGCTGCACTCTGCAAAGTCCAGAAAAATGGTCCTCGTGGAGCTGACTGTACCAATGGAAGACAAGATGGAAGAGTGGCATCAAGTTAAGCTGGCGAAGTACGAACCCCTTGCCAACCAGCTGAGAAGCCAGGGCATCTGGACCATCATCCTTGCTGTTGAGGTGGGAGCTAGGGGTTTTGTAGGCCACACAATCCACAACGCTTGCAGACAGCTCGGCCTCTCCAGCCGTCGGTGCACAAAGGTAGCGAGGGCTATGGCAGAGGCGGCAGAGAAGGCATCCGTCTGCATCTGGATAAGCCGAAACAGCAAAGACCAGAGCCCTGCTGTCCAACAGTAGGGGAAGCGGGCACAGTATACCCCATGGTGCACGCAAGTCGTGCAAAACTAAAGGCAGCAGAGGGGCACCTGGAGCTATAACCAGGCGTGCCCTCCCCCCGAGAGTGTCAGGAAGTTTAATAGGCCGAAACATTTGCTGACGGGGGCTCTTCCTCAGAAGACTTTCTGCTGCC
>JAWQFJ010001482.1:166583-169083 GCA_034096865.1 Theodoxus fluviatilis | reverse complement strand
ATCAAAATGCAGACTCACGTTAATGGTCTGGCGCCCAAACAATCTGAAATATAACCAGAAAACAAACTTAACTTCCATTAAAAAGAAACAATGAAACAGAATGAGACCGGGTCCATCTGACCACCCGTCTAGGGGAAGTCCGGGACGAAGTGGTGTCAAAGATGTGTTGGGTCGACTGCTGCCGACACGGGAAGCAGCGCACTGTCAACACGCTGCCCCTCTACGTAGGGGAACACGTTTGCCAGGGTCCCAGTTGGTCAAGGAGAGGCGAGTCCAGGCGGAGTCACCTCTCCCTGTCTCCCCCCCCCCCCCCCCCCCCCCCCCCCCCCCCCCCACCACCACCACCACCACGGAGAGGTTGGGATTGGACCAGAGATAGTAGTGTCTCTGATTGGACTTTGGGGGGCTGTGGTGGGGGGTTGGCATTCCGATTCCCCCGCAGTACCCTACTCGAGGACTGGAGTGATGATATCCGGGTCGTTACCGCTGTCGTCACTAAAAGACACGATGTGAATAATCTAACCATAAAGTGCCTTTTCCTGCTTCCGTGAAGGCAAGCAATACATCCGTTTCGTGTCATAAAGCCGCATTTTTATTCCTCAGAAACTATACATTCTTATGATTCGATCTAATGTTATGGCAGTGCCACCGAAAACGTGACGCCAATGGGTAGATAACTCTTTGTTGCTATGGAGCCAAGTACATCGTCGAACAAGCCTAACAAGATGGCGAAAGTAATGATGCCTCCAAAAGACTCTGGGTTGGTAAGTAGTAATTATGCTTGTATGGAGTCTTTAATAACTGAATGGAAAATGTCCTGACCATCAAACAGTCGTAATGTTTTGGCTGGCAATAAATGAACGGTTGTCGTCCTGATCGAGGGCAAAGATTATGTCGAGGGTCTGTGACTGTCACTGTGAGTGTGACGGGAAAGGTTTTGTAGAAAATTTGGATTGCTGTTATTATTTATTTCAATTCGCATTTCGACGAGAAAAATCTTGCGTCGGCTCCGTCAACAGTATGAATGAAGAGCTGACCTAACGACGATATAGAGCTACCTAACACTTACCCTGCTTGCGGTCTGATGCGTATTCCAGCATCAAAGATTAATCATACTCATTGGTACTCGTCACTTGGTGGGAAACACGTTTGTTTACTAAACAGTGAAGATAGTATGAAGCCTACATGTTAATGTATACTTTTTTGTGCTTTACAGAGTCTTCCAACCACTGGCCGTTGGATGTGGAAAGACGAAACAAACACTTTGGAATTCATCAGTTTGAGTTTTGATTATATACTGTATATTCTCTCTTTCCCGCCAGAGGGTTCTGTGGTGTAGTGGTTATCACGTCTGCTTTACACGCAGAAGGTCGCGAGTTCGAACCTCGCCGGAACCTCTCTATTCTTTTGTGTGTGTTGATTACCCTACCCCTTTTGCATTAGTACAAAGTAACATTCATAATGTTTAATGAAAATAATATTAATGGTGATTTCAACACAATTCTATACCCTTGGTACATGTAAACATGGTAGTGAGCATTTCATGTTTGACTTACATTTTATTAAGACAATGTTGGATTGCAAAAAAATGTTCTATACTGTAGATAATACTGTAGTGTTAACATAGATTATTTCATGCCTACTAATTCCATGGTTATTGATAAAATATTGCATTTAAGTTGAAGCAAATTGAAGTGTGTGCGTGTGTGTGTGTGTGTGTGTGTGTGTGTGTGTGCGTGCGTGCGTGCGTGGTGTGTGTGTGTGTGTGTGTGTGTGTGTGTGTGTGTGTGTGAGTGAATGAGTAAGGGAAAAGCTTCCATAAACGGGCAACACTAGTGGACTAGTCCTAGGAGAGGGGTGTGGAAAGATGGCCAAGCTGGCGGGCTGTACAGTGGGCAAGCAACAGCATCTGACTGGTAAGCTATATTGGTTGGTAAGTCTCAGTGAATTTGCAGTGATTCATACATAGAATGACAAAAGAATCTGATGAGTCAAAAATAAAAACTTAAAAACGCAGCCAATCAGATGTCCTGCCAGGTTGTGTTTCCCTCCAGCTTGGCTGTCTTTTTGACACCCCACTTCTCAGACGAGTCCACTAGTTTATGGAAGCTTTTCCTAAGTAAGTGTGCATCTGCGTAATTATTGGGTTTTTAATATCCCACCTATCTTCATTTTAAAGTTACCAATGATTATCTACTTGTTAGTGTTGACATTGCCGGAATTTCCCAATCATAAGGAGTAGAACCTCACTATGATTATTACTGATTGCCATGAATCATTTTTTTGACAGCAATAATCCTGCTTCCAACAAAGACGACAAGCGGAGGAAAAACAAAGTTCATGATGCCAGCAAATCCAGACAGATGCTTGTGGAGAACAGGTATTCCTTTTACTTTTTCTGTTCATCTTTTTATCTTCTCTTAGTAGAGGGGCTTTTGCTCTTGTTTGTCTGATTTTAATTGCCCTCTGGTCTTTGGGTTGCAGGAATGTCTCTCATTTT
>JAWQFJ010001482.1:111019-161019 GCA_034096865.1 Theodoxus fluviatilis | reverse complement strand
TAATGATGCCTCCAAAAGACTCTGGGTTGGTAAGTAGTAATTATGCTTGTATGGAGTCTTTAATAACTGAATGGAAAATGTCCTGACCATCAAACAGTCGTAATGTTTTGGCTGGCAATAAATGAACGGTTGTCGTCCTGATCGAGGGCAAAGATTATGTCGAGGGTCTGTGACTGTCACTGTGAGTGTGACGGGAAAGGTTTTGTAGAAAATTTGGATTGCTGTTATTATTTATTTCAATTCGCATTTCGACGAGAAAAATCTTGCGTCGGCTCCGTCAACAGTATGAATGAAGAGCTGACCTAACGACGATATAGAGCTACCTAACACTTACCCTGCTTGCGGTCTGATGCGTATTCCAGCATCAAAGATTAATCATACTCATTGGTACTCGTCACTTGGTGGGAAACACGTTTGTTTACTAAACAGTGAAGATAGTATGAAGCCTACATGTTAATGTATACTTTTTTGTGCTTTACAGAGTCTTCCAACCACTGGCCGTTGGATGTGGAAAGACGAAACAAACACTTTGGAATTCATCAGGTTTGAGTTTTGATTATATACTGTATATTCTCTCTTTCCCGCCAGAGGGTTCTGTGGTGTAGTGGTTATCACGTCTGCTTTACACGCAGAAGGTCGCGAGTTCGAACCTCGCCAGAACCTCTCTATTCTTTTTGTGTGTGTTGATTACCCTACCCCTTTTGCATTAGTACAAAGTAACATTCATAATGTTTAATGAAAATAATATTAATGGTGATTTCAACACAATTCTATACCCTTGGTACATGTAAACATGGTAGTGAGCATTTCATGTTTGACTTACATTTTATTAAGACAATGTTGGATTGCAAAAAAATGTTCTATACTGTAGATAATACTGTAGTGTTAACATAGATTATTTCATGCCTACTAATTCCATGGTTATTGATAAAATATTGCATTTAAGTTGAAGCAAATTGAAATGTGTGCGTGTGTGTGTGTGTGTGTGTGTGTGTGTGTGTGCGTGCGTGCGTGCGTGTGTGTGTGTGTGTGTGTGTGTGTGTGTGTGTGTGTGTGTGTGAGTGAATGAGTAAGGGAAAAGCTTCCATAAACGGGCAACACTAGTGGACTAGTCCTAGGAGAGGGGTGTGGAAAGATGGCCAAGCTGGCGGGCTGTACAGTGGGCAAGCAACAGCATCTGACTGGTAAGCTATATTGGTTGGTTAATTCTCAGTGAATTTGCAGTGATTCATACATAGAATGACAAAAGAATCTGATGAGTCAAAAATAAAAACTTAAAAACGCAGCCAATCAGATGTCCTGCCAGGTTGTGTTTCCCTCCAGCTTGGCTGTCTTTTTGACACCCCACTTCTCAGACGAGTCCACTAGTTTATGGAAGCTTTTCCTAAGTAAGTGTGCATCTGCGTAATTATTGGGTTTTTAATATCCCACCTATCTTCATTTTAAAGTTACCAATGATTATCTACTTGTTAGTGTTGACATTGCCGGAATTTCCCAATCATAAGGAGTAGAACCTCACTATGATTATTACTGATTGCCATGAATCATTTTTTTGACAGCAATAATCCTGCTTCCAACAAAGACGACAAGCGGAGGAAAAACAAAGTTCATGATGCCAGCAAATCCAGACAGATGCTTGTGGAGAACAGGTATTCCTTTTCTTTTTCTGTTTCATCTTTTTATCTTCTCTTAGTAGAGGGGCTTTTGCTCTTGTTTGTCTGATTTTAATTGCCCTCTGGTCTTTTGGGTTGCAGGGAATGTCTTCTCATTTTACTGTCTCTGCTGTGTACAGAGTCACATCAAGCAAGTGTCTACTTACTATACTGTCTCCACTGGGTACAATGTCACATGAAGCAAGTGTCTACTTCTATACTGTCTCCACTGTGTACAGTGTCACATGAAGCACATGTCTACTTATTATACTGTCTCCACTGTGTACAGTGTCACATGAAGCAAGTGTCTACTTACTATACTGTCTCCACTGTGTACAGAGTCACATGAAGCAAGTGTCTACTTACTATACTGTCTCCACTGTGTACAGTGTCACATGAAGCAAGTGTCTTCTTACTAAACTGTCTCCACTGTGTACAGTGTCACATGAAGCGCATGTCTACTTACTATACTGTCCCCACTGTGTACAGTGTCACATGAAGCAAGTGTCTACTTACTATACTGTCTCCACTGTGTACAGAGTCACATGAAGCAAGTGTCTACTTACTATACTGTCTCCACTGTGTACAGTGTCACATGAAGCACATGTCTACTTACTATACTGTCTCCACTGTGTACAGAGTCACATGAAGCAAGTGTCTACTTCTATACTGTCTCCACTGTGTACAGTGTCACATGAAGCAAGTGTCTACTTACTATACTGTCTCCACTGTGTACAGAGTCACATGAAGCAAGTGTCTACTTACTATACTGTCTCCACTGGGTACAGTGTCACATGAAGCAAGTGTCTACTTACTAAACTGTCTCCACTGTGTACAGTGTCACATGAAGCACATGTCTACTTACTAAACTGTCTCCACTGTGTACAGTGTCACATGAAGCGAGTGTCTACTTACTATACTGTCTCCACTGTGTACAGTGTCACATGAAGCACGTGTCTACTTACTATACTGTCTCCACTGTGTACAGTGTCACATGAAGCAAGTGTCTACTTATTATACTGTCTCCACTGTGTACAGTGTCACATGAAGCAAGTGTCTACTTACTATACTGTCTCCACTGTGTACAGTGTCACATGAAGCAAGTGTCTACTTACTATACTGTCTCCACTGTGTACAGTCACATGAAGCAAGTGTCTACTTACTATACTGTCTCCACTGTGTACAGTGTCACATGAAGCAAGTGTCTACTTACTATACTGTCTCCACCGCGTACAGTGTCACATGAAGCAAGTGTCTACTTACTATACTGTCTCCACTGTGTACAGAGTCACATGAAGCAAGTGTCTACTTACTATACTGTCTCCACTGTGTACAGTGTCACATGAAGCAAGTGTCTACTTACTATACTGTCTCCACTGTGTACAGTGTCACATGAAGCAAGTGTCTACTTACTATACTGTCTCCACTGGGTACAGAGTCACATGAAGCAAGTGTCTACTTCTATACTGTCTCCACTGTGTACAGTGTCACATGAAGCAAGTGTCTACTTATTTTAATGTCTCCACTGTGTACAGTGTCACATGAAGCAAGTGTCTATACTGTCTCTACTGTGTACAGTGTCACATGAAGCAAGTGTCTACTTATTATACTGTCTCCACTGTGTACAGTGTCACATGAAGCAAGTGTCTACTTACTATACTGTCTCCACTGCATACAGTGTCACATGAAGCAAGTGTCTACTTCTATACTGTCTCCACTGTGTACAGTGTCACATGAAGCACATGTCTACTTACTATACTGTCTCCACTGTGTACAGTGTCACATGAAGCAAGTGTCTACTTACTATACTGTCTCCACTGTGTACAGTGTCACATGAAGCAAGTGTCTACTTACTATACTGTCTCCACTGTGTACAGTCACATGAAGCAAGTGTCTACTTACTATACTGTCTCCACTGTGTACAGTGTCACATGAAGCAAGTGTCTACTTACTATACTGTCTCCACCGCGTACAGTGTCACATGAAGCAAGTGTCTACTTACTATACTGTCTCCACTGTGTACAGAGTCACATGAAGCAAGTGTCTACTTACTATACTGTCTCCACTGTGTACAGTGTCACATGAAGCAAGTGTCTACTTACTATACTGTCTCCACTGTGTACAGTGTCACATGAAGCAAGTGTCTACTTACTATACTGTCTCCACTGGGTACAGAGTCACATGAAGCAAGTGTCTACTTCTATACTGTCTCCACTGTGTACAGTGTCACATGAAGCAAGTGTCTACTTATTTTAATGTCTCCACTGTGTACAGTGTCACATGAAGCAAGTGTCTATACTGTCTCTACTGTGTACAGTGTCACATGAAGCAAGTGTCTACTTATTATACTGTCTCCACTGTGTACAGTGTCACATGAAGCAAGTGTCTACTTACTATACTGTCTCCACTGCATACAGTGTCACATGAAGCAAGTGTCTACTTCTATACTGTCTCCACTGTGTACAGTGTCACATGAAGCACATGTCTACTTACTATACTGTCTCCACTGTGTACAGTGTCACATGAAGCAAGTGTCTACTTACTATACTGTCTCCACTGTGTACAGAGTCACATGAAGCAAGTGTCTACTTACTAAACTGTCTCCACTGTGTACAGAGTCACATGAAGCAAGTGTCTACTTACTATACTGTCTCCACTGTGTACAGTGTCACATGAAGCAAGTGTCTACTTACTAAACTGTCTCCACTGTGTACAGAGTCACATGAAGCAAGTGTCTACTTACTAAACTGTCTCCACTGTGTACAGTGTCACATGAAGCAAGTGTCTACTTACTAAACTGTCTCCACTGTGTACAGTGTCACATGAAGCACATGTCTACTTACTATACTGTCTCCACTGTGTACAGTGTCACATGAAGCAAGTGTCTACTTACTATACTGTCTCCACTGCATACAGTGTCACATGAAGCAAGTGTCTACTTCTATACTGTCTCCACTGTGTACAGTGTCACATGAAGCAAGTGTCTACTTACTATACTGTTTCCACTGTGTACAGTGTCACATGAAGCAAGTGTCTACTTACTATACTGTCTCCACCGCGTACAGTGTCACATGAAGCAAGTGTCTACTTACTATACTGTCTCCACTGTGTACAGAGTCACATGAAGCAAGTGTCTACTTACTATACTGTCTCCACTGTGTACAGTGTCACATGAAGCAAGTGTCTACTTACTAAACTGTCTCCACTGTGTACAATGTCACATGAAGCAAGTGTCTTCTTACTAAACTGTCTCCACTGTGTACAGTGTCACATGAAGCAAGTGTCTACTTACTAAACTGTCTCCACTGTGTACAATGTCACATGAAGCAAGTGTCTACTTACTATACTGTCTCCACTGTGTACAGTATCACATGAAGCAAGTGTCTACTTACTATACTGTCTCCACTGCGTACAGTGTCACATGAAGCAAGTGTCTACTTACTAAACTGTCTCCACTGTGTACAGAGTCACATCAAGCAAGTGTCTTCACACTCTACTGTCTCCACTGTGTACAGAGTCACATCAAGCAAGTGTCTTCACACTCTCCTGTCTCCACTATGTATGGTGTCACATCAAGCTAGTGTCTTCACACTCTACTGTCTCCACTGTGTACAATGTCACATCAAGCAAGTGTCTTCACACTCTACTGTCTCCACTGTGTACAATGTCACATCAAGCTAGTGTCTTCACACTCTACTTTCTCCGCTGTGTACAATGTCACATCAAGCAAGTGTCTTCACACTCTACTGTCTCCACTGTGTACAATGTCACATCAAACTAGTGTCTTCACACTCTACTTTCTCCGCTGTGTACAATGTCACATCAAGCAAGTGTCTTCACACTCTACTGCCTCCACTGTGTACAATGTCACATCAAGCAAGTGTCTTCACACTCTACTTTCTCCGCTGTGTACAATGTCACATCAAGTAAGTGTCTTCACACTCTACTGTCTCCACTGTGTACAGAGTCACATCATGCAACACCCGAAATGTGGGTCGAGGACGAGCCATGGCACGGGGCAAGTCACCTCGGCAGAGGAAGGATGAAAATGCTGTGGTTACCATAGAGGATATTAAGGGTGAGTACTTACTTCTTTTTCCTGTCTGTCTGCAGTGTTTTGTCTTTTTGCATTTTGTTCTCACTCATGTTACTCTCCTTTTTTCCTCTTCCTGAGTAGGTGTCTATTCACTCTGTCTTCTTTGTCTTCACCCTTATCACTTTTTTTTCTTCATCTGTATTGTTTTCATCATCTCTTGACTTTTGCTTTGTCTTCCTCACTGCTTTCCTTTATACCTCCCTTAACTGCATCTCTTTTTAGCTACTTAAATTCTTGCTGCTTTTCAACCGTAACGTTTCCTCATAAAGATTCATGGCAAATTTATCTCATCTTTCCATGCAATGGCATAGTGATGTTTCATTCATGCCGCAAGGAACAATGAAGATTACTGATCAGGTAGCCTGTTTGAGGAATGGGACTCTGAACAGCTAAGTCACCCTACACTGTGTTGCTTTGGAGACCAGTAAAGGTGCCCATTGATTAACACAGCCGGCAAGAGCAGTTTGATAAAACTAGTGTGGTGAATTTGTCAGAGATTTCTGCTGAGACTTTTGCCTTGCACTTGTAATCAGAAGACCATTGATTTCTGTGCTATGGTGAGTGCATTGTTTGACAAGACAATTAAAGATGACTAAGTAGTGACTTGATAGTGCAGTGAATACATAAATAAATGGTTTTGAAGCTGTTCCAAATGATTATTACATTGTGTTTGCTTTGGGAATGTGTCTGCAGGATATGGGCTGCCCACAAGGATAGTAGTCCTTGGCTGCCCACTAATTGTAATTTGCTCTTTCATTGTGATAATAATAAAGTACAGAGTTGAGGAGAAATTGTGAAAATGAGGTTACTAATAGCAACTTTTTACATCAACAGGTGTAGCAGTTGACATGATGTCTGAAGTTATACCTATGGCTCCAGCTTTTGACACTCTGTACAGGTAAATCTGAGACTGATGTGTGTGTGTGTGAGTGTGTGTGTGTGTGTGTGTGTGTGTGTGTTTGTGTGTGTGTGTGTGCATGCCTATGCATGTGTGTATGTGTGTGTGTGTTTGTGTGTGTGTTTGTGTATTTGCATGTGTGTGTGCCTGCGCATATATATGTGTGTGTGTGAGAGAGAGAGACAGAGACAAAGAGAGAGAGACAGAGAGAGAGAGAGAGAGAGAGAGAGAGAGAGACAGAGACAGAGACAGAGAATCTTAGAATTACATAAGAATTATTATGTGCATGTATGGTTTGATTGTTCTTCTGTGTCAAAACTGATCAGTGATACTTTTAAATTGTTTGCTATAATAGAAAAAAATTTGTGAAGACTCAGTTATACATGAAAATCATTAAGACTACAAATTACAAGGAATGAAAGGAACAATCTGAAATATGCCTTGTAACAGAGTTATTTGTCAAATTGATCTGTATCACTATCGGTGTTGCTCTAGTTAGAATGGTAGATATACAAATAAATTGTGTTAGATGCTGCCACCAGCTTTTTGTGAAAAACTTATATCCACTTCTCTGTAAGTCTCATCCAAGTTAGGTTGAGGAGCCTTCAGAAAATTTCTCAGCATTCTGTTTCTTTGACTGTGCTTTTGTTGTGTGATTGCAGGACAGAGCAGTTCAATGATTTTTTACTACACTTGCTGAGCTATTTCAACTGCTTTTTTGAGAAGATGGAACAAGAAAATAAGAAAAACCCTATGTACATGTAAGTAATATCTTCATTTTGCTGTTTTCA
The DNA here is from genome assembly GCA_034096865.1 of Theodoxus fluviatilis. Taxonomy (NCBI): domain Eukaryota; kingdom Metazoa; phylum Mollusca; class Gastropoda; order Cycloneritida; family Neritidae; genus Theodoxus; species Theodoxus fluviatilis. The sequence goes on along the minus strand of JAWQFJ010001482.1, from coordinate 153,582 downwards.
GCTTCAATAGATGTAGAATGATTACTTTGTTGTTGTTGTTCATTTGCTAATGAATGGCTGTGCTTGATCCACTAATCCGAATACTTGTTCTATAGTTTCACAGGAATAGAGGAAAACAGAATAATTAAAGATTTATTCCAAACAATTATCCTAGGATGGGACCCTACAAGTATTGCAGTTACAGTATTGTGGCAGTGCTGTTACATGTTTTTTGACAGTTATGGTGCCATTGCAAATCCCCCTGTGGGTTGGGGGTAAGAATAGACCCCCCATGTCTCCCTATGAGATCTGTAAGAGGTTGAGAGGTTGTAAGAGACTATGAAAATGGGGGCTTTACTTGCTCTTGTTCTAAACATCTCTAGTTAGTGCTTTTATGGCCAGTGGCTGTACATAGTCTACAAAAGCTGACAGGCCATAAAACCTCATCAACCCAGTGAACTCATTTCTGTCTACAGTCGCCAAAAAGAAAATATATGTGGTGCCCAAGATTGTTAAAACAACAGGAAAAACTGTATGACAACTTCATTTTCTCAGAGTTGCATCTCTTACAATATTTTGGGTAGTGTGAAATCCAAGATCAGGAGCTAAAACGAACTGCAGGGAGCTAGGCTGTACATGAACATCTACCGTCGGTACAAGTTGCTAGGCTGGGATGTATATACATGTCTGTTATCAGGAAAGGGTTAAATGCAAATGCCTTTGCAAAGTTGAAACTTGGTTGTTTGGTTGCTGTGGAGGAAAACTACCTTGTAAGTGAGCAATTAATTTTTTTGCATGAACTGCATATGAATATTTTTTTAAATACATGATGACAATTGTTTGATTGAGGTCACATCTATTCAAATTTTTCCTGCATGGCCAATTTAAGTTCACCATTCTATAGGTTTTGTATTATGAATCATTCTGCCTTTGTTTCTTTTGAATATTATTAAATATTCAATTCTTTTTAAAAAAACAAAATCTACTGAAAATGCATGGCATAATGTATAAGGGCTGAAACACTTGGTGATGAGGACTCTGTCTCTGAAGACTGTCTATTGCCTCGCTTCACTGGCAGCTTCTTGCCACATATTGTGTGCATATTTGCATTTCTATTTTCTCTGGCCAAGTTTGGCACAATTAGCAGCAAAAACACAATGTTGACTTAGGAGATTGTATATATTATGATAATGTGAGAACTTCAGCAGTAAAGGCTTTTGTAGCATGTGTACTTAACATTTCTCACTGCAGACTTAACTGTACTTGGTGTTGTTGTGAGACGGCATCACTGTTCTTGTTGAGACAGTGCTAGTGTACTTGGTATAGTAGTGAGACAGCTACTGTACTTGTTGTTGCAGTGAGACGTACAGGGTTACTGTACTTGGTGTTGCAGTGAGACAGTGCTACTGTACTTGGTGTTGCAGTGAGACAGTGCTTCTGTACTGGGTGTTGTAGTGAGAAAGTGCTACTCTACTTAGTGTTGCAGTGAGACAGTGCTACTGTACTTAGTGTTGCAGTGAAACAGTGTTACTGTACTTGGTGTTGCAGTGAGACTGAGCTACTGTACTTGGTGTTGCAGTGAGACAAAACTACTGTTCTGGGTGTTGCAGTGTGACTGAGCAACTGTTTTTGACTCACATGTGAAGCAAAAGTGAGTCTATGTACTCACCCGTTTCGTCCGTCTGGGCGTCCGGGCGTCCGGGCGTCCGGGCGTCCGTTTAAAACTTTAACGTTGGATTTTTTTTCGGAGACTATTAAGTCTATCAACACCCAATTTGGCATGATGGTGTATGATGACAAGGCGTCAAAAAACATACACAGTGACTTGACCTTGCTTCAAGGTCAAGGTCGCAGGGGCCATAAATGTTGTCTAAAAAACAGCCATTTTTCACTTTTTCTCAATTTTCTCTGAAGTTTTTGAGATTGGATACCTCACCTATATATGGTATATAGGGCAAAGTAAGCCCTATCTTTGAGTATCAGTTTGGTTGACCTTGCTTCAAGGTCAAGGTCACAGGAGCTCTTCAAAGTTGGATTGTATACATATTTTGAAGTGACCTTGACCCTGAACTATGGAAGATAACTGATTCAAACTTAATAATTATGTGGGGCACATGTTATACTTTAATCATGATACACATTTGGTCTCATATCATCAAGGTCAAGGCCACTTTGACCCTAATAAAATGTGACCAAAATGGGGTAGTGAACCACTAAAAGTGACCATATCTCGTGGTAGAAAGTGCCAATAAGCACCATTGGGCTTCCTCAGTCTTGAATTAACAGCTTTGTGTTGCATGATCTTGGATGACCTTGACCTTGGGTCAAGGCCACATGTATTTTGGTAGGAAAAATGTGTAAAGCATTTCTTAGTGTATGATGTCATTGCTAGGTGTAGTTGTTTGACCTTGGCCTTGAGGGTCACCTGAAGGTCAAGGTCATGTAAAGGTCAAGGTCAAGCATGTGAGTATTATGGGCTTTGCTCTTCTTGTTAGTGTTGCTGTGAGACTGAGCTACTGTACTTGATGTTGCAGTGAGACAGTGCTACTGTACTTAGTGTTGCAGTGAGACTGAGCTACTGTACTTGGTGTTGCAGTGAGACTGAGCAACTATTCTTGGTGATGCGGTGAGACTGAGCTACTGTATTTGGTGTTGCAGTGAGACAGTGCTACTGTACTTAGTGTTGCAGTGAGACTGAGCTACTGTACTTAGTGTTGCTGTGAGACTGAGCTACTGTACTTGGTGTTGCAGTGAGACTGAGCTACTGTACTTGGTGTTGCAGTGAGACTGAGCAACTATTCTTGGTGATGCGGTGAGACTGAGCTACTGTATTTGGTGTTGCAGTGAGACAGTGCTACTGTACTTAGTGTTGCAGTGAGACAGTGCTACTGTACTTAGTGTTGCTGTGAGACTGAGCTACTGTACTTGGTGTTGCAGTGAGACAGTGCTACTGTTCTTAGTGTTGCAGTGAGACTGAGCTACTGTACTTGGTGTTGCAGTGAGACTGAGCTATTGTACTTGGTGTTGCAGTGAGACTGAGCAACTATTCTTGGTGTTGCAGTGAGACTGAGCTACTGTACTTAGTGTTGCAGTGAGACTGAGCTACTGTACTTGGTGTTGCAGTGAGACTGAGCTACTGTACTTGGTGTTGCAGTGAGACAGTGTTACTGTTCTTGGTGTTGCAGTGAGACAGAGCTACTGTACTTGGTGTTGCAGTGAGACAGAGCAACTATTCTTGGTGTTGCAGTGAGACTGAGCTACTGTACTTAGTGTTGCAGTGAGACTGAGCTACTGTACTTGGTGTTGCAGTGAGACTGAGCTACTGTACTTGGTGTTGCAGTGAGACTGAGCTACTGTTCTGGGTGTTGCAGTGAGACTGAGCTACTGTTCTGGGTGTTGCAGTGAGCCAAGTCTGGCGGAGAAGCAGGCCTATGCCAATGTACTGGCACGACTGGAGATAGCGCAGAAACTGCTGGGACAGTCATACTGCACTCTGGTCCTTGGCCTGGGCCTTGAGGACCAACACCACATGATGTGTGGCCAGTATGTGTCATTGTTGTCACATCATTGTCATTATTGTTGTTGTTATCAGCATTGTCATTGTTGTCATTGTCATCATCATTGCCATTGTCATTGTCATCATCATCATTGTCATTGTCGTTATCATCATCATCATCATCATCATCATCATCATCATCATCATCATCATCATCATCATCATCACCATCATCATCACCATCATCATCATCATCACCATTATCATCATCATCACCATCATCATCATCATCACCATCATCATCATCATCATCATCATCTACAAAAAAGAGAAAGAATACAAAAAACAAGATCATCATCATCATCACTGTCATCATCACCACCACCACAGCCAGCAACATATGCATGATTATTGCAAGGGTGGTGGTTGTGAAATGCAATGCATGGAGGATGTAGGATGGGTAGTGTGGGGAAGCTGTACAGGTGGACTGGCTGATGAAAGCACAGAGGGAATTATGGCAAATTCACAGATAAATAGATGTTGGAAAGGACTGAAAATCAGATGTAAAAGCCAGTGTAAAATAAAGCAGTGCGGGTATATGTGGATGGCTGGGTACAAGAAAAGATGCACACCTGTGAGTAGAAGGTGTTAGAGAAGTAACTAGACAGGATATTGGCAACATTTATGACGAAAGTTTAACTCTGTTTTTTTGCTTCCTCTTCTCGTGAAAAGTGCAAGCAGGTTGGGTGGATTTAATTATTTTTCTACTTGCATTTTCATGGTTGACCACCTGCCAGTAACTCCACTCTAAATTTTTTCCTCAGTGCCAGAGTTTCAAACACGCTGAAGGACCGGAATATTTTTGAGGTGAGTTATGAATCAAATCATAGTGCCAATTTATGATAAGTAAATATGACATACTTTTGAGTAAAATGAAATATGGATGATACTTCAGAACAGTTGGAAATAATACCATTTGATATGATCAAATAATTATATTTTAATGCATTTCTGGTAATGAATATGTTGTACATTGCAACTTCATGATTTATATAATTTCCTTAAGAGTTTTCCCCTCTTTATATACCTTTTTTGCTTTTAGGGGATGTAATGGTAAAACCTTGTACTTCACTGGTCTACTTTTTTAGAAGTACTTTTACTTTTTACTTTTACTTTAAAAAGATGAATCTCAGTGCCTTTTCTGTCATAAGTATTTATTCTTGTTCATCCTATTTATGCTCACATTTAATGTTTTCCAGACATTTTATGGATTCTGCAACTTTGTTGTTTGGATCGCGTTCAGGAGGAAAGAGTTTGAGTACATCAAGAAGGAAATTGGAAGGTGAGAATAGTCATTTCTTTGATTTTTTTTTTTATCTCTAGAGGGTTATGTCCCCCTGACAAAGCACAATGCACTGGGTGCGCTCGATTGAACCGCCAGAATCCGCCTGCGGCGGTTCGCTGCCACGTGACCGGCGGTCCGCCGTCACGTGACCGGCGAATCGACAGCTTTCGTGCCAATCGAGCGCTTTCGGCTGATCAACATGGCGGCACAATTGTGGTGTTTAGAAGAGTTACTAGACAGCGGTAGCGATGATGAAGAAATGTGCTGTCTTCTTGGTTTATGGTAAGGTTTGAGGTTATTGTGTAAATTGAACATTTTCATTACCACTACCTATGCACTGATAAGTGACTCCTGAGCCTAGTGCAGTCAAAGACCCTATATACACTAATAAAGACCACGTACTCGAGCGATTTTCCTTTACGCAAAGGGAGGTCAGAATGTAGAGTTACGTCCCTTTGCGAGAGAATTTTCAATTCGAACTTAATGCAGGATTTCTCACCATCAACCACACATCGTGCACACTATAAAGAAAAAAAATCGTAATCTACTTCAATTGTCCAGCGGAGATTGCAGCAAGGTGACAAATTAAGGCACACATGAGTCAGCGGAGAACGAATTATCGAATATTTTCAGTGTCGAAGCGTAAAAAAACATAAACCATAGTCTGGTCGTCGCCATCTTGGCCTGACGGTGGACCCGGCGGTTCGCCGGTCACGTGACCTGAAGCAATCGAGCGCAACAAAAAATCCGGCGGTGCGCCGTCTCGTCCGCCGGCTGATTCCGCCAGACCAATCGAGCGCACCCATTAATTGATTGTTTCCTTCAAAGATTTTCTCACTCATCGAAGTTCATAAACCAAAATACCATGGTGGCAACTACCATGATGTTGACCAAATCTGTTATGTCGATTTTATAACCTTTTACTGCATCTTTTGTCCAAGGTGTGTTCAGTAGGTCGCAGAGTTTGTACTTTCCAAGTATGCATTGTCTCCCTTGTGTTAAGAAAAGGATGAAGGTAAAGGTAAAAGTAAAGGTGCTCTTGTTTATATTGCGACTTTCCAACGATGCACCAGCAAACAAATGTACAGAAGAATGGATGAATGCTTGTGTACCTGGTCTGTCCAAGAGTACAATGAGGGTCAATTTGTTTTTTCTAGGATTCTTGAAGTATTGGTACCCTCTTTTGTGACTGATTTTTCTTCGAAGCTTTTTTCTTTTTTTCTTTTATAGAATGATGAGGTCTGACACTTTCAACCCTGCTATCAGGATCAAATATGCCACTGAAGGTGAGAGGGTCCACCAAGGGAGAATTAAAGAAAATAAAACAATGAAGATATACATTGAAGCATATAAGATTTTTACACTCACAGACACCTGCATGCATGAGCATGCTTGCATGCACACACTCAAATGAATACACATGTAAAAGCACTTATATACATATATGCAAAATGCATGTACAGACATACACACACACACACACGCATGCATGCGGTTGGGAAAAGCTGCGAGAGGTTGATTGGGACTTGGTTGACAGCTATATTAGAATGGGAATGGCAGCAAGGTGACTTGGAACATCATACATTTTGTGGTGTGGGTTGACTGTGGTGAGTTCCATTACAGAGATGCCTAGGCCTCCCAGGAAAGAGAACGGTCGATATGTGGATCGAATGGACAAGGTCTCGCCTGCACAGTATCGCAGGCTTCACCCGTGAGTCTCTACACTGCTTCAGCCCATTGCAGAGAATCTCTAGCTGTGAGATGCTGCATGCTGTTGAAAGAGTTTTATTTTGTAGTTCACAACTGTTGTATATTCATCCTTAATGCCCCCTCAAAGAAAGAAGTAGAAATGTTTTTTAGATGAAGTTCTGTGTGTGCATGTGTGTGTGTGTATGTGTGTGTGTGTGTGTGTGTGTGTGCGTGCATGTGTGTGTGTGTGTGTGTGTGTGTGTGTGTGCAGTAGAGAAGTAGGAAGAGAAGGAAAACTCAGACCCCTCAAAAATATTTGCGGTAATCAAAGCTTATGTGGACATGGGTATGGTTTTTGCACCTAAAGCTATCCCTCTGTTGCCTTGTGTCATCATTACATGATGCAAAAGTATATTGGTCATCATTCCTTTTGCAGGAAAAGACCCGCCATCAAATCCATGATCACGTAAGTTGTTCTTCATTATAGTTTCTACATCAATCAAATGTGACTTGGGCTATGCCATGTTCAGTATACTTTGTTAATAGGAAGATGTAGAAAATGACACAATGGGGGTATATTGTTTTCTTATTAGACAAAAAAAAAGTTTAATTATGGTAACCCGACCAATCCTAGGTTTTTGTTTTTTTTCCCAATCTTAAACTTTTTTCGATTATGCAAAGAGAAGAAGAAGAAGAAAAGTCAATGGAAAACAATGATTTGCATGCTGTCCCTTTTTCTCTCTCCCTTGAGCACACAGGGAATATGCTCTTTAAGTATAAGAAAAGCATTTTCAGCGAAAGAGAAATGTTAATAGAATGTACAATCTGGCCTCTTCTTACCAAAGAGAAAAAAAAGAAGTGTGTGTGTGTGTGTGTGTCTGTGTGTGTGTGTTAGTGTGTGTGTGTGTTTAGGCTAACCTACCATCCCAAATATACTTGTTCAGAAATGCCATAGAAGCATGTGGAGATTTTTTAAAAGACAGATTCATGTCAAGCTCATCACAAAGAACAACTTATCCTTGCAAAGAAGTCTTCTACGGTTGAAAGCAAGTTTTTGACAGGAGTTCTTTGTGTGTTAAAACCCAAAAAATCAAAGCTCAAAGATAAAAGTTTGGTTTCATATCCTAAGTGATTAGAGATAATTGACACCTGGCTGATTAAGTTATCTATGGGCTTGTGGATTGTGGGGAAGGATTCACTGTTTCAAACAGTGTCACATTACTAATGCGTTAGGATATTGTGTGAGGTATTTAGTGAGTTTATGACTTGTTGCCAGCATGGCTGTTAAAAAAGAACTTGTGCTCTCAAGATGAGAAACAACATGACTAAAAACTATAGAGTTTGAGGCAATTTGGTAACGCACTCTATTTGAGTTGTTATTCATTTCTGCAGCGTTGTTGTTCAGAATAAATGTAAAAATAGTATGATCAATGGGATAAGAATGAACTGATATACCAAAATATATTACATTATATAAGTTTGATCTACATAATAAAATTTATGTTAAAATTTTTTTTAAATTGAACTATTTGAGCTTACAAATGCCAAAGAATGTGATGTATGGTCATGGAACTGTCCTGTTACCCAAAGTGTAATTAACTCTGTCTCTCTTTGGCCTGCAGTCAGCGGTCCCCCGCAATAGTGTCCATTCTCCCCCTTCCCAAGGAGGAGGCCCAGCGGCTCTTTAAGCATACGCGGTCTGCCACACCAGAGTAAGTCATGGCCGCTGTAGCAGTGGTGGTGATGTGATGTGAGGAGGAGGAGGAGGAGGAGGAGGAGGAGGAGGAGGAGGAGGAGGAGGAGGAGGAGGAGGAGGAGGAGGAGGAGGAGGAGGACGATGATGATGATAATGATGATGATGGTGGTGGTGGTGGTGGTGGTGGTGGTGGTGGTGATGATGATGAGGAGGAGGAGGAGGAGGAGGAGGATGGTGGTAATGGTGGTGATGATGATGACAAGTTTAACATACAGAGCCAAAGCCATGCGTGGTGATGATGACAATGACAACAATGACAATAATGATTGATGTTGATGATGATGATGATGATGATGATGATCATGATGATGATGATGGTGGTGGTGGTGGTGGTGGTGGTGATGGTGGTGGTGGTGATAATGATAACTGATATTGATGATAATGATAATGATGATGATGATGACAAGAATGATGGTGCTGGTGCTGGTGGTGATGATGATGATGGCTGTTGTGGTGGTGGTGGCGGTGATATTTGAAATCTTTCCTTCAAATCATATTATTTCAAGTGGCAGGAAACTCCCCAAGAAGGGAGACATCAACTCTTATTGATTGAGGAGCCTCTGTCAACAAGTGTTTTGGCCCTTTAACTTCCAACTCTGCCTGCTGGGTGAAGGCGCACTCAGCGGTGATTGCGGGTGCCCTTCGCTGCCATGTTGTGATACTGTGTGACTTGGGGCAGACACTGCCAATAAATGTCAGTGCTAGGAAAGGATTTCTTGCTCTCCTTTATGATGAGAGCAATCAAGCATTGCAATTCTCTTCTGTCCACCCAGTGGCATTGCCCCGGGCCCTTCAGACGAGGAGAAGGATGATGAGAAAGTCCTCCAGATGGTTGAGGAGCTCACCATTGACCCCAGAAAGTTCAAGTAAGCACAAACCCTTGATTGACCCCCTCTGTGGTGTTGGTGCTTGTTGTCTGAGCACCCATCAATGAGTGGAGAGTGGCAATACGTGTATGAAAAAGAGCCCCTTTGCCTTTCCCTTTGTTGGCATACTAGATGTTCTATTTGTACCATCTTTCTCATCTTAATACACTGACATTGCTGCCTGGTATGGGCAGTTAGACTGTGCTCACCACATTTGTTATATTTAACCTCTTACCCTGTGCATCTTGTTGCACACCTGAGGAAGGAGCACTTAGCTCCGAAAGCTTGTGTATCAGTAGAGCAGTTTGATCCAAGTCCCTCCTTGTTTTTCGTCATTCTACACGGTCCAACCCCGGCTTCCATCTTCCTGATTGCTGTACATGTATTAGTTACATGCTTTTGCACTCCCTGACTTTCTATGCCTGTAGGGCTGTGATTCAAAGATGTCTCATTTAGTTTCCTTTATTTCTATTACTTTATTTTTTTCTTTAGTGTTGCCTTGTCAGGAAGACTGGAACTGCACGACATTCTCCCTATGTTACCATTCCTCTTCATCTAGCTCTCCCTTCATCCCATACATGTTTCTCTACTGTTTCTCGCAGAATGTTCTTACATCCCTAGCTTTAGGTATAACTGAGAGACAAAAACTCTTATTTTCAATATTTGCATGCTTTGGTGCTTTCTGTTATGTAGATCTGACAGATATAAATTGATTTGGTAGTTTCAATGTTTTCCACCATTAGATAGCTTTTGATGTTGACATGAGCTAACCCCTCAACATACAAACAACCTATTCATCACACTATGAGATTGTCTGTGCTGATGACATGGCATGATTCCACAAACTGACTGACCAACTGATGGTCTTACCAACCTACTAATGGACCCACTAACCCGCCAACCCACTGACCCACTGACAACCAGACAGACAGACCCTCAAACATACAGACCCTCAAACATACAGACCCTCAAACAGACAGACCCTCAGAGAGACAGACAGACCCTCAGACAGACAGACAGACAGACAGATTCACACACACACACACACACACACGCACACACATACACACAGATTCACACACACACACACACACACACACACACACACATATATATATATATATATATATATATATATATATATATATATATATATATATATACAGAAACACACACAGCATGCATGCATGTACACACACATACACATACACACACACTCATACTCATACACACACACACATTTGCACACACACAAACAAACGAGCAAGTGCCCACAACTCTTCTTCCCACTTAGAAAAAGCCCTTGATTTTGAGGTGAGCCAAGCTCTCGACATGCAAGTTGTCCTGTCAGTCCAATGCCCCAAGCCACCCTGGTTGCCCACTGCCTATGTGCTTGCAGGGTGGGCATTCTGGGAGAGCCTCTCAACATGTTCAGCCCCACTTTGACTCCTCTGGGCGCTGAAACAGAGGATGGGGAGAATGAAGGAGAAGAAGGGGAAAAGTAAGTCCAGTAGTTTTTTGTCTTTTTCTTTCATTCTGGATTTGTGTAGTAGACTAGTGCCATTTTCGATAGAAAAATTTATGGAGATGATTGTATTCCATATCTCTATGAAAGTGTCCTGCATTTCATATGTGGTTGAGTGCATGGGTTCTCTTAATTTCCATCTTTCTGTGGTATGTATTGGTCTCTATCGGTTGTGTGAGCTGATTGCCTGACAGCCCTCCCACAAATATTGGCGTGACACCATACTTGAGAATGAGTAAATCTGTGTGCAACATTCTGATAACAGAAATTGAATAGACACAATGTCTAATGCACTGCTGTCCAATGAGCATGTCTTACCTCTGGACCCATCACAATTTAAATTAACCCTGCTCGCAGCTCCAATCTTTAATAACACGTCATGCCAAGTTTTGAGGTAAGGCTGACAGCCAATCACTTCTCTCAACCAAATGCAGAGCACAGAAAGATGGGAGCCAAGAAAACCACTCAGACACACATATCCTCACGCATTGGTTCATATTTGGTGCTCAAATAATGATATGAATAGCCCTGTTAAACATATGCAGTCACATTTCTTAATACTGACACTGCAAAAAATGGAATTAGCTGTGAATATTACAGTTGGGTTTGTATGTTGGTTTTGTGATTTTGGATGAGAAAGCATGCAGTCAAAGTCTTTTTGCAGGGAAACTATTGTGGTTTTTATGCAGCAGACACTTTAATAATCTTTTCCTCTAGTTTGATTTCAAAGTGGTCACTGATCTACAGACAGATGAGCTTACTTATACATGTCATGCAATACAGAACATTTTTAGTGCCCCATTCCACCTAGTGGAAAATTATAGTGAGCCTGCTGTGTATATGTCATGCAGTGTGGACCAATTTCAGTGCTTCATTCTACATAGAGGAAATTTAGAGTGCATAGTTTTCTTCAGATGTTGATTAGCTGTCTTTTTAAAAATTGCTACCAAAGTGGTCATTGTTATTTAAATCCTTTCTTTACTTTATCACAGAAAGATTCAAAAATGTTGAGCATCCCTCAGAAATTTATGAGTCCCAGTAAAACACGCAACACAACACACAGCTTTTGGTTGTTTGTTTGGATGAAAACATGTTTAAATGAAAACAAGTACAATGGAGTGTATGAAATTAACAAGTCTTTTCTGTACTCATGCTGTCTTCATTGATGTTGCAGGGCTGATGAGGAGTCAGCAGAGAAGACATCTAGCTCAGGTAGGCTTAGTGTTTTGTCTTCAGTGCTCATCATTGTCTTGTCTTGGCTGGGTTGAGGTGCATCAGCAGCAAGTGTTCTCTTGTGTGATAATAAGTGCACATTCTGGTCTATGTGCCGTATAAGCTTTTATCATCATGATTTGAGCTTTCTTGTAAGAGAAAACTCTTTGTTTTATTCTACATCATAATTGGATAAATTATGCAAATGCTGTCTCGAGAAATTATGCAGAGAGCAGGGATTTATCGACTTTATGAAACTTGAAGTGTACAAATCCGACAGTTTCTTTTGCAATAGGACTACTTAAGCGTGTGATGGATTTTTTTTTCTGGAAACATGTACATTTGTACACTTACTCATGGAAATAGTCATTTCATGGATGATTTACTTGGCTAGCCGGTGACCTTTTTGCAAAGCATTGAAAACATCTTTTTTAATTCATCAACATTTTTTAGGAAAGCACCCCATGACAACAGACACTTCTGGTATCATGCGTTTGTGTCTGCTTTTGCAGTAGAAAAGTAGTTTTCACTTCATAATTTCTGTCAAATGTTGATGTGTCTAATGGAGATTGTATGGTTTCAGGTGAATTATTGCAATATTTCTGATTTGTTTTATGTGTGCTTAAAAAAAACAACCTGCACATTGATTAATATTGAGAATACTTAAACATAAAATACACAGATATATAAGTGTTCCACAGGCATTGCTAATTGTGAAAATGGTATGTTGTGAAGCACTCTTGAATGACAGTGTTTCTTATCTAAAGATTTTACTTGTAATTGATTATTTGGCCTTTCACCAGTGAAACTTTCACCAAAAGTTATAATTTTGCATATGGGGGTAACAAAAAGAAGCTACGGAACATTTGAGGCAGCTCTGGATTTTCACGAGTAAGGTTGGATTATGCACATACTCAGAGTCCTCCATTGCGTTTTTAGAAAGTGTTCTGCACTCATTGACAAGATCATCACCAGCACAGAAGTTGGTCCAACATGGCATTGGTGATGCTATTGCCTGTGGCAGTCCCTCACTGGCCTTAGTACATTGGCCCATTCAGTCCTCATGAGAATTTCCTAAGTGCAGAGAGTGAATGGATGGATAACTCAGGGAAATTGTGATAACTGAATGGATGCCAGTATCATTGAGTTGGAGGTTAAAAAGGGTATGCCCTCAGGTGTGTGTAGAAGCAGAACCATGATGTCCACGCAGACAAAAATGGGGAAGGGCAGGCATTAGGGAAGGAAACTATGAGTAAAAATAACATATGATTCATGATCTGGCTTCTCAATACACAGATTATGTGTTCGCACTTCTTTTTATCATGTTAAATCATACTTGTCATGATGCCTGTATTTGGCACTGCTTTTCATAAGGATATACACCAGCCTTGTATTTTCATTGGCTATACCAGTGGCAGCCGTTCATTTGAATGATGTTTCATTCTCCTTAGTTTGAAATTTTAGATATTGATGACAGGCAAATGATTAGATACAGTCTGACTGCAAACCATCTTGCCTTGTGTGTGTTTTTCCACTGCAGTAAGGCACAGAAAGTCCTAGGGTGAAGTATCCATTTGTTTTTAGTCAACATAGACTGAAATGTACAGCATGTTCATATCTCATTCACATGTGTAGTATGCACAATTAATCAGTATCTGTAATCAACTCTGCGCCCTGAGCACACCTGGTGTATCATACAAGTGACAATAGTGTGACCACCAGGATGCTCAGAGGAGATGAACGTTGTGCTTATTGTATTTTATCATAGGTGACAGTCTCACAAGTTCACTTGCATAGTCTGACTGCAAGTTAAACAGTTGTATTCTAATGTAATGATTCAGAGGTAATTTTTGTATATAAGAATTTCAGTCTTCCCACCCAATGCATCGTCAGGATTCCCAACCCTTGACCACTAATGTTTGAACCCTTTAACATCTAACCACAGAAGGCAAGCCTTGTGTAACCTTCATTGTAAAAAATATGCACATCCTGGCATGAAATGACTAACCTGAATAGTGTATGTAGACTTATGTGTTATGTCCAGTGCATTATTAGTCCTTGGTAGATCAGAATAATTTTTTCTCAGTGAAGCAGTTGTAGAGATTAATTATTTAATTAGAAATTGATATATGTCATCAGTAGTTGAGATATGACAAGTAGAATCAGCAGTATATAAAATATAAAATTATAGAAACCTTTGTTTTGTATGATGAAGATAATGTTATTTGAGAGTATTGCAGTATATTTAAGTTAATAGTGTTTGCTGTTATGTTTGAATTTATGAATATATATTGCCTATAACAGCTGTCCTTGTCACATTCTTTCCTCTGGAATGTTTCCATCCCCAACCCTGTTTCCCAGTCTTCACTTTGAACGTAATTGATTACGATTCTCTTCTTCTGTCTACTCTTTGCTTATTCTTTGACGAAGCGTTGACTTGTCTTCAATGCAGCTGTACCCACCCATGCACACAGATGAAGCGTTGACTTGTCTTCAATGCAGCTGTACCCACCCATGCACACAGATGAAGCGTTGACTTGTCTTCAATGCAGCTGTACCCACCCATGCACACAGACGAAGCGTTGACTTGTCTTCAATGCAGCTGTACCCACCCATGCACACAGACAAAGCGTTGACTTGTCTTCAATGCAGCTGTACCCACCCATGCACACAGACGAAGCGTTGACTTGTCTTCAATGCAGCTGTACCCACCCATGCACACAGACGAAGCGTTGACTTGTCTTCAATGCAGCTGTACCCACCCATGCACACAGACGAAGCGTTGACTTGTCTTCAATGCAGCTGTACCCACCCATGCACACAGACGAAGCGTTGACTTGTCTGCAATGCAGCTGTACCCACCCATGCACACAGACAAAGCGTTGACTTGTCTTCAATGCAGCTGTACCCACCCATGCACACAGACGAAGCGTTGACTTGTCTTCAATGCAGCTGTACCCACCCATGCACACAGACGAAGCGTTGACTTGTCTTCAATGCAGCTGTACCCACCCATGCACACAGACGAAGCGTTGACTTGTCTTCAATGCAGCTGTACCCACCCATGCACACAGACGAAGCGTTGACTTGTCTGCAATGCAGCTGTACCCACCCATGCACACAGACAAAGCGTTGACTTATCTTCAATGCAGCTGTACCCACCCATGCACACAGATGAAGCGTTGACTTGTCTTCAATGCAGCTGTACCCACCCATGCACACAGATGAAGCGTTGACTTGTCTTCAATGCAGCTGTACCCACCCATGCACACAGACGAAGCGTTGACTTGTCTTCAATGCAGCTGTACCCACCCATGCACACAGACGAAGCGTTGACTTGTCTGCAATGCAGCTGTACCCACCCATGCACACAGATGAAGCGTTGACTTGTCTTCAATGCAGCTGTACCCACCCATGCACACAGACGAAGCGTTGACTTGTCTTCAATGCAGCTGTACCCACCCATGCACACAGACGAAGCGTTGACTTGTCTTCAATGCAGCTGTACCCACCCATGCACACAGACGAAGCGTTGACTTGTCTTCAATGCAGCTGTACCCACCCATGCACACAGACGAAGCGTTGACTTGTCTTCAATGCAGCTGTACCCACCCATGTACACAGATGAGATGCCAGTGCTCCACTCACCCACATGCACACACACAATGAATATGCATACTTATGCAAATTAAGATATGCATGCAAATACATGAGAATGTCCTCTTGTACATATGTGGTGTGCATGCATATGCATGAGTGTGTGCACACACAAACACACATGAACACACACGAGTAAAATACATGCACTCATATATTATGTACACACACACACACACACACATACACACACACACACACACACATATGCATACATACACATATAATTTTACACACACATTTACTCTTAACTCTTAAACATGCACACACACATACTTGCACATACATACACACACTTACTTTATGTAAACACTCTCTCTCTCTCTCTCTCTCTCTCTCTCTCTCTCTCACCTCCATATTTGGAGGAACTTTCCTCCATGACTCCTCATCAGGATGTTGAAAGTGGCAATCTACCCACCCCTCACCCATTTGCTGTGTAATGAGTCTGTCCTTGCATCCCCCCTTTCAGGGATATAAGCCCCCCCCTCTCTTCACCTTCCTTCTCAACATTGCCTGAATTGGTGGTCCCCGTGAGTTTGTTCCCTTTGCCCTTCCCTTCCATGCTGTAAGCAAGTTTTCACTGTTTCCTGGTCCATTGGTTTCTGCAGATGTTCTTTTTCATTGCATTTGATGATGAATGTTTTGTTTATGTCATGTTCCCATAATTGTTTATTCAAAGTAAAATGAAGCACATGAGCACATGCACGCACATGTGTGTGTGTGTGTGTGTGTATGTGTGTGTGTGTGTGTGTGTGTGTGTGTGTGTATGATCGTTACAGATTAAGAATTTATCATCTCAATGTATAAACCTTCCATGCCACGCCTGGAAATTTTCCAGGCCTCGGACTGTCAGAGTTTCTTTAGGTCCTGGAAATAGAAACAAAGTCGTAGTTGTTCATATATTTGGGTTGCATAAGTAATTTATCTTGGCAGTTACTTTTTCATTACTCATCACATGGACAACGAATGAGTGGTACCAGGATCCACATGGTTTTTAGTCATGTTTATAGGAACAATCAACACATCCTATTCGCAAGTTCTTGCATGTGTTTATGTGTGTGTGTGTGTGTGTGTGTGTGTGTATGTGTGCAAACGTGCATTTTGTGTGTCAGAATCTCTAGCATTTGTGTGAATTGCATGTATGTAGGCATGTCTGTACAAGTGAAGAATTTAATCCGTCATTTGCCTTGCAACTGAATGGTTCGATTGTGCTTGAACATTTGAGAATGATTTTTGGTGTCTAAAATATTTTTATGTTTGCATAAAAAACAACTGAATACAAGTAGCAGTATTTGCTGTATGATTGCTCTGACAAATGGTGATGAGACACTGCAGGGTGGTGTGGTGAGCCCAGTGCTTTTCTCTATTCCAGAAAGGGCAAGTCGGCTGCAGACAGCTGTCTCCCATGTCACCACAGAAGTCTACTCGGATGAAGAAAACGAGTAGTCACCTGCCTCAGTGAATGAAGTTACATGTGTAGTTTCTGCCTTGTGTAGAAAGTGTAGAAGATGCAGACAAGAACCTTTTTTTAAAATTGGTGGACCTTCCTCAGTATTTCTGTTTGCAATGTTGCAACAGGCACAGAATCTTTTCTTTTTTCTCACCTGGTGTGAAGTTCTGGTAATGTTGAGATTCTTACACATCAACTGACTGAACATAATGTTTCTTTGGCAGTGATAACATAATGTGCAAATGGAGAGAGAGAGAAAGTTATGCATTCTGAAGCATTGGAAAATTAGGACTTAAACTTTTGACATTGAGAAGTTCAAATTAGAACTGATGGTATGTGAGGAGTTCATTTCTTTTATAACTGTTTAAATTTAATTAGTATGGTTTGTTTCCTGCTGCATATGCCATCGGAAGTGTTTCTCTTTCCATGCTGCTCTTTAGTTTACTGCATGCTACATGTATAGAGGTGCATCTTCACAGTAAATGTTAGGCAGAAGGAAAGTTGCATGGCTTTGAGTCAAAGCTCACATCAAAGAAGAGTGCAATTTAATAATTTCTTAAAATGTGTTTTTGAAGAGAGAAAAAGTCTTCAGATTTGAATTGATCAACAAAAGAAAATTATCATTGTCATGGATTAATTTACTTTTCTCATCAGTTTCTTAGTCTTTTTGTTCATTCTCCCTTATTTTGTAGCAGTATGTGCCAAAATAAGAACAAAAGACCAGCAGGAGCTATGATAATCTGTTCTTTATAGCAAACAGAGAGAGAGAGAGAGAGAGAGAGAGAGAGAACCTAGTCTCCGGAGATAGTGTTTGGAGACGGTCAGAATTGCACATTACATAGGGCTAGCTCATTTTCGAAGCCATGACCCAAGATGTGCTATGGTTCCATGAGGTGTGCTGGCCAAAAGACATCCCCAACAGGCATGAGCTGTGGCACCAGTTTCCGTCCTTTTCCTCTGCAGATGACTTAAATGACATGCCGTGGATCAGTCACTTCTGCTGCTGAATGTGACAATGTTCTCAGTGTGAACGAGCATCAGGCAGTCTGGGCACATTTAGCCTTGTGCACCTCCGATTTGGTGTCGTTGACATTTGGTGCAGATTGTTACTGATTTCAACTATATGGTGTGCACGGATTTTTGAATGTTTGAATTTTTTGCAAAATGCATTTATAAGATCATTTGATAACTTCATGTACATATATTTTAAGAGTTGATTAAAGCCTTGTCTTGGGAGCAGGGCCTAGAGGATGTGATTTCCCAGAAGATTTATTCATGTTTTGAACCAAATTTATGAGGTTAACATTATTCAGCATACTTATGTCTTTTGGACCATATATTATTGACAACTTGTAGATCAATCATAGCCGTGCTTGTTACATAGTTGTGAATACCATTGCTTGCTGCACTGGAGATTAAATCAAATTTACACATATAGTCTTCATGTGTTAGTGTCATTTCTTCCTCCCTCTCTCTCTCCCCCCTCCCCCCCCCCCCCCTCTCTCTCTCTCTCTCTTCCCTCCCTCTCTCCCTCCCTCCCTCTCTCCTTTATGTTCCCCTCCCCCTTCTCTCTTCTTCCCTCCCTCGCAACGCCCTCCCTCTCTCTCTCCCTCCCACCTTCCTTCCATCACCCTCTGCCCCCCTCCCCCCTCTCTCCCCCCTCTCCCCCCCCCCTCTCTTTCTCTCTCTATCTCTCCCTTCCTCTCTCGCCCCCCCCCCCCCCCCCCCTCTCTCATATACACACACACACGTGCGCACATTCTGTCTCATGTAGCATGTGACACAGAAGAATAGGGGAAAAGTCTTCTGTCACAGATGGCCAGAGATTAGTGAAAGGGATTCTTCTTCTTCTTCTTCTTCTTCTTCTTCTTCTTCTTCTTCTTCTTCTTCTTCATTTCTTCTTCTTCTTCTTCTTCTTCTTCTTTCAGAAACGAAGACCTCTCCCCCCCAAAAAAAAGGATAGGTCTCTTCGTTCCATTGAAATGTGTGTTCAGTAATTTAAAAAATGAACACGAAGTATGAGAGTCTCGGTGTAGGCAGTTTTGTTTGTTTATTTTGGCTCCACAATCTCTCTTGTGGATTTTGATTAAATATACTGAATCAGTTATGCACACGAAAATGAAGACATAGAACTCCGAAAGGATTGAAGTTTTTAAAGTCGGGACACTCTCCACGTTTTCTGTTTCCACACAATAGAAACAATGTCGGTCAAATAACAAATCATCCAAAACTTCCCCATCAATATCTAGTTTCACAGCTACTTTTAGCGATTTACCTTTTGGGCAAAAGAAGATCACTATGCGCTGGAAATCAAACTCACTGTGGCTGCAATTAATGTGAAGCGTCTCGGTGCTGAGAAGAGGATACCTTTTAAAGCATTCTGAGCAATTTTCAAAACCTGCTTTAAAACATATTTGTCCGAAAGAGGGAAAGGAAGGAGGCGGGAAAACGAGATGAATGGGAGAGGAACGTACACATGTGGCGGCAGCGGCAGCAACAGCTGGAGAAGAAAAGGAGGATGGAGAGGAGACAAAACGGGCCTTTAAACCTTTGTCCACCAGACGCAGCCCTTGATACAGGCCTCTCTACATGACGGCATGTCTCCAAAAGAATGATCACCGTAGCACAAGAGAGGTCAATTCAATGGATGATACTGGATGAATGAAGTTTTACGGCATATCAGCCAGTATAGGATATGTAGGCCATTTTATAAAATTATCAGAGATGGTAAGAATAAGAGCAAGGCAAGATATCCTGCCATTCGCCCTCCTACGAATCGCGTTGGGAGACATGGTGGGT
This sequence comes from Theodoxus fluviatilis, assembly GCA_034096865.1. Classification (NCBI taxonomy): domain Eukaryota; kingdom Metazoa; phylum Mollusca; class Gastropoda; order Cycloneritida; family Neritidae; genus Theodoxus; species Theodoxus fluviatilis. The sequence goes on along the minus strand of JAWQFJ010001482.1, from coordinate 133,808 downwards.
GCATGCTTTTTACCCCCAACCCACAGGGGGAGAAATAGATCAACCATCAGAATTTTCGCAACTTGCCTATAAAGGATATGTCTTCATGCAGACACACGGAGGGGCTTGAACACATGACCAGAGGAGTCGATTTATGAGCTGAGGGCCAAAGAGGATGGATGGGTGAAGTTTGGGGGAGCTTTCTACGCCTTATAGTTATAATACATCAATTTTAATTATGATGTCATGTGAAAGATAGCCCGGAAACCCCGGCAGCCAAGAGTTTCAGCTAATGGAGGAGGCATCGAGAGGCACCGGCCGTATGTTGTTCTATAATAACATGTCATCCAATCAAATAATAATGTCTATGTATAAGGTTACCCCAAAGAGGTAAAGGAACAAATACCATAACCGGTACATAACAAATACCTCTATCAAAGACGATAATAGAAATGAAAATATTCTTTAGAATGTCGTCACAGCTTTAGAGTCTTCGGAAATTTCTGAAAGGCTGCCTGTCCAACTCCGTAAATCGCAAGTCGGGGACACTCCACCAGAATGTGATGCATGGTGAGCTTGCACTGGCAGGCACAGCGGCCAGAAAAGAGGAAAATAAAATGAGCTACTGAGTAACGGGCTCATGCAGAGGGATACAGCCGAGTCATGAAATGCTACCCCAGCTGTCGGAGAGCGTTGTCCCCTTCTCTTATTCTGTTCCGTTATGCATCAAGGCTCGAGTGTAAGGACAGGGAGAAACCATGGACACCGTCAGGACTGAACGCTTGAAGTTCTATAGTTGGAAAGACAAAAAATGAGCAAAGGTTGTAGTCAGCATTTTGCTGGATGCAAATCTTAAAAAGCGAGTAAAGCTCCATTCAATTTGAAACTCCAACACAATGATTATATGCCTAATTGACTGCCAGTCGTCGTTGCTAACAACGACAACAAATTATCTGAGACAACCTAATATCTTCTCATAATTCAGGCCTCTGTAAGTCCACGCTTTCATTCATTTTGTTTAGGATATTGTCCGTGGAGGTTTTACTGAAATACAGATGTATTCCAAGAAGAATTGATAAATCTACATCTGAGATATTATTACTATATTAGTGTACGCTCGTGTAATGCAACAGATTAAACAGCTTTAAACAACCATATTTATAGTAAACCTGAATAGCTCTGCAGTGCCTTTAACTAGTTTAAGTCTTAAGTCTACTCACCAGTCCACTTGTAGTAGCTGGTATTTGTACAAGCTGGTCACCGGAGCGCCACTGGGTTTGGCGGTCAAGTGTTATTCTTGTCTCCGCAGCCGCTCTGCGTTGTTGTTTTATTCCACGATCCCGCGGTCGTTTGGTTTGAGTCTTATCGCCCTCCAAAGCCCGCTTCAAACAGGGCTTGGACAAGCTTGCCCAACACAAGGCCTCGAGGAGCGGCTCATTGTCCTCAAAGACTATTCATAATCTTTGTTGTCCTACAGTGGGTCAAATTTAATAAACTCTCTCCTGGTCACCCAACATCGGGGAATCTTGATCAGTCGTGAACCTTTGATTGGGTTTCACTTCCCGACTGATAAAGCAACGAGATACGCGTAATAATCATGACTGGACACACTTCAACAGCTTCGAACTGTGCCCAAAGATTATGTGTAACCTATAATCTTTGCTGTGCCTTGCTAAATTTGGGACTTTGCCTGTGCGTTTTTACGTCCTCATGGACATTGCTCGTTCTTTTCCCTGAGACTGAGCTAAACTTTCAAATCTGTCCCCTCTTCCGGCCCTTCAGTCCTGTTGTGCTTGTACTCTGTACTAGAGGAAGATTTTCAAAATAGAAAATTTGCAGGCCATGTGTTTATTTGATCTTTAAATCCATTAAACATTTTCTTTATTTTGTTTTATTTTCTTCATTGGTCACTGGTAGTCCACTTGTTACACAAATCAAAATCAATGGAAGAAAATTATTTAGGAACATCACGAAGATTAAAAGGGGTGGGGGGGTAATGGAGATCGACAAGATGTATGGCGGTGAAGACATCGACCGTCTTTGACCTCAAGACTGCATGGTTTGTATTGGGGGCAATATGCTATTCGACAAAAGCAACAACAGATGTTCAGTATCAGTTGTTCTTCCATAACCTTGATTTTAATATCCCACTTTTTTTTCTCTCACGATACCCACAGCACCAGCTCTGAAACAGAACTAGAGTATTTTAGGAGCCATTTCTCTGTTTGTGTGTGTGTGTGTGTGTGTGTGTGTGTGTGTGTGTGTGTGTGTGTGTGAGAGAGAGAGAGAGAGAGAGAGAGAGAGAGAGAGAGAGAGAGAGAGAGAGAGAGAGAGATGTAATTGCTATCGGCAGTTTGACTGTGTGAAATCGCAAATTTCATATCTCTCCGCTTAGATGAACATGTAGAACAGACCAAAATGCAACCAAAAAAAAGAAGAGAGAGAACAAGTTTGAATCAAAACTATTATTGATGTGAATAGAAAGCATTACCAATGGAACACTTCATCCCATGGCTGTCCTTAGCCTCAATATTCCCGCTCCGAAAGTTCTCCCTCTCTCTTTCCCTCGAGATGGAGAACGTACGCAAATGATCGAGTGTAAAACTGTTTAGGTCTGGCGTCCACTATAAAACGAGTGCTGCTGTGTGGTCTGCTGTGGTTAAGAGTCTGGACAACTGAGCGGATCATGTCTAATGGACAAATCTGTGTTAGGCTGATTGCCTTTAAGGCTCTGAATGCCTCAACGATCTGCCCAGCAAAATATTTTGATTACGAGCACTCCCAGATCGATCTTCAGCTCTGGTTTGCAGAGGGGAAAATCACCGTACAATGCTGCTGAAGTAGGACCTGCATATTGCATAATGCAGACTACGTTCAAACTCGCTTGTTGTTAGTGCACTTTGCTTTGTAGGCAGTAACGTTGACGGGTGATCTTATTCGACATTCAGGTGTCAAGGAATATTCAGATCAGCAGGCCTGAAAGCTACAAGCAACGGGCAAGGACGAACGCACACCGACGAGAGGAACACAATCAAAGAACGTTAACAAAATAATGGTAGAAATACATGGGCGTAAGTGGTTTGCATTCGTGGAAGCAGTCTGCAGGCAGGAAATGACCGTTTCATGCGCTGCGCGTTGATTAATACCACAGACTCCGACGTTTGATTGCTCGCTATGGCGAGGTCTAGCTCTGACTCAGTCGAACACCAAATCGAGCGAATCGTCATCGGAACGACAGAGCGTTGAATATCTTTTCAACAAAATATCACGAGAGAAAATCTATGTAAAAGCTCGTGGACTAGTCACGCGCGGAGAGACGCCCGTGCTCTCACATGGTCCGCAAACACTCCTGACCCACACTTAATAGCCACTTCAAAACAAAGATGATACTAAGAATGTTCAGTTTATTGTGTAGAATCAATACAATATTGCAGCATGAATATGATCATTTTTCTTTGCTGAAACTTTCTTGTAATTACGTATTTATTTGAAAATAAGGAGAATTAGAATTTTCGTGTTCATGTTCTTTGATCTGTAGTGGGAAAATTTTCCATTTTTTTCTTATACCAAAGACAAATGTTACAGAGAACTTCATGCACGTATTAAATGCGCACGCCTGGCGACCGTTTGAATCAATCAACCGGAAGCGAAGGGAGACGTGCATAGTTCTTTCGACTGCTTGGCCTGAGCAGAGATACTATATATATTATAGTGTCTCTGGCCTGAGCTGCAGGCGAAAGATTGATTGATGCAGTGCTAGTGCTGCAAGACCTGCGACCAGTCATCATTTGTCAAAAACAAGCGTGCGAGTGGTGCAGTGGGAGTGTGCATGAGAATTTGGGTGAGAAACTTCAATCGACTTTCAACCTGCGTTTTGAAGGAAGCGTAGCATCGCCAAGCACTTTAGATAGCGACACTTCGAGTGAGTGCACGGTTGGACAGGATCAGACATGGAGAAGGGAGATAATAACGTCTTGAGTCGGGTCGTTTCCCCTTGATTCCACTCTCGGTTGCAAGATAACGTAACATCCAGTTTTCAAGATGGCTCGTCACTGAACTCGCCGTGAAAGCAAAAAAAATATCAAAATGTCTCTATGGGTACGCACACAGAAAGGGTTTATACCGAGGGATGAAAACGGAATTTATATCCACGGCTATCCAAATCGTAAGTTAGGTCTGTAGTGGAATAAGCATAAACAACCATGAGATCGATTTGAAAACGATGTTTCCCAGTATTGACTCATGTCGACTGTCAAATGCCTTAAACCAATATGGCTTTTCCAGTATAAATTATAGAAACAGCTGGACTTCACAGATATCCCAAGACAGCGCCATGCATTGTGCCATGGAAAGAAAGGCTAAACTGACTGAGGGACTGTCAACACAGGTCTAACGTCTTGCTTTCTGACGATGGGAAAACCGATAGGCCTATATCGATCATTTCATGTCGATTGATCATCAAGGGTTCTTTACAGCCAACATTTCCACACCATCCAATAAAGGAGGGGCGTCAGAATGCGTTGAAACCTCTGCTTAGCTCTCTGTTTGTGACCACACATCACTCATCATTCTCGACAGCCTTGCATTATGTGCTTACCATCGCCCATAACCAACCAGAGAATCCCCCTCACATCAGCAAGTACCGTAGTTGCTGGCTGACACGGATGGTTTTCCCCATTGCAGTGGGAAAAGAGTCTATTATTCCATGAACGACCTTGCTGTTGGCTTTGGTGCGAGAAAGGGGATACACCATGAATTACTGTCAGGGTGGGTAGAACTGCCGTATGAGTGTCACCTCCACCCAAGTGGTTTGCAGCTAGCTTGCCCCTGAACAGTCGTGTCGTGAGTCATTCTAGACGATTGTGCTTGGATTGTACGGGTAACGATGGTGCTGCTCCGAGTGTTTCGAATATCTTAAGTACATAAGTATTACAAGCATGCGCACACATAGGCACGCGCCTACACCAAAACTCGCGCGCTCGCGTGTACGCATTCACACTCATGTACATGCATGCACGCATGCACTCACGTATGCACACACACACGCACACATGCACGCACACAGTATTGCATTTGTTAGAGCAACTGTCATGACTTACTGAACGCAGACATTGCTTTTCTTCCGTCTTTATGCAAATACATTTAGCTTCAATGTTTCTTGTGTGAAAGCTTGTGGTTGTTTCCTCGCTTGTTTGCTCGCTAGCTTGCCTGCTTGTTTGTTTCAATGTCAAGTGCGATACATTTTCTTTGTTTTTGTCAGTCCTTTTCGTAGCTGGTACGATGATAAATTATTTTAAAAGAAAAAAGTGAGCGCATTAAATTTGTTCATGGCGCAGATCCTGTTCGGCAGCAGACACGAATACTGACAATAGAGACTGAACAGCACTCTACCTCGCTCTGGCATCGGAAAGGGGGCACAGCTCGACGTGACTCCTCAGCTGGGTCAATTAGAACACTACTTTCACCTGCCACTAAGGGCAGCAAAGTCACGTCAAGTATGCTGAGGCCGAGTCGCAGAGCCTCTACTTTTAAAAAAAACACCCACTTCAACTCTAATCACCCACCCCCTTCCTTCCCTCTCACTTCTTTCCTTAACTCCCTATCGCCACTCCGTCCGTCCTCGGATCACCGTAAACCACTCCAGACCCCATCATCGAGGAAGGTGCAGGAGGGGAAGCCCAACTCGACCCCAGCAGCTCAGTGAAGTGGCTTCGTTGTGGTCAATGTTGACTCAGCCTTGCTGCGCCTGCAGGGTGGACCTCTCACATCGGTGTAGGCACCCTGAATGTTGCGTTGCCACCAGCCTTTGACCTTGGTGCCTGCAGGGAGGGGACGAAAGAGAGACAGATAATCAATACAAGAAGCTTAAGTTCCACCACGCCGCTGTGTTTTAAGTAGGATTACCGATGGTGCTGAATGAGAGTGCTTGGGATACATAGAAACTCGATCGGTTTTTCAGATGATACCACCGTGTAAAGAAGACAATGTTATTTTACTATATTTCATGTTACGACAGTCGATGTGTTGAAGTTTTCACCGTGCCGCTGCATTTTTAGTAGAAGGGTTACCGACTGTGGTCAGCAAGAGTGCTTGAAACTCACAGAGACAACCACAACAACGGTGTCCTTTTTTAACTGTGTGAATTCGTGGTGTACACCCGTAGGGCCCGAAATTCGACAGCTTATAAAATTCCTACGAGCCAACGATTCAGATGCACGGGGGAAACTGGATAAATAGTTATTTGCAAAATTTCGAGTTGTGATCAGTCATTTGTTGCGTGTAGGGCAGGCTTCCTCTTCCATGGTGGTTTCAAAGCATGGGTTGGATGTGCATGAGGTGACCTTGTCACGATGTAGCCTCTTTGGCTGCTTGGGACCGCTCTTGGCCAAGCTACTGGAGGATGTCCCGAAAGCCCCGAGGCCAGAACGAGATCGAAGCACAGGAAAAAAAATCAAACTTGTCAGTCTCGTGCCGTCGAGTAGTCGGTGGTGGCTTGGCTGTGCAAACATGGGCATTCCGTGCGCTGTGCTCCAACAAACACCATCTGGTTCATGTTTACCCAGCATGGAGTACCTGCCTTGGTCAAAGCTCCAATCAGTGGCTGGTATACTGAAGGTGTAAGTGTGGTGTACCTATGTAACTGTCAACAGCACTCTTGTGGATCGAGGTAATGGTACAGATGAAAGTTTTAACCGAGCGCGATCGATTCTGGCACCAAGTTCGCTGTGCATCAGTTTGAATCTGGGAATGAGGAACCCGCGACTAATCGTGCTTTATAGATGACTGCTTGCTCTGACGTGACCTGCCAAAGGAACTACGCACTGGTGAACCTTTCGGTAAAATAGGTAATGTTCATAAGATGTTCATAATGGTGTATATATGTTTCTTTGATGTTATCCTTTTACGTCAAGGCTGTTTTGTTTACTTTTTGTCATTCGGACCACCGACTCACACAGATTTAGTAAGAAACTATGAATCGACGAATATAGACCATCGTGAAACGTAGAGATCTTTGTTCTTCTGTATTAATACATCCATTTCTGCATAGCCTCCTAACGGAACATGTTAAATGACCGTCGTATCATGAAACGGACTGAACAAACACGATTCTCTTGTCACTGCGGGGATGTATCTCGAATCGTTTCTGTGTCACCTGAAAGACTGGATCTAGTGTAACATACAGGGGGAGCAACGCCGGCCCTCTCACCACCTGGTCTCCCAACAAACACACACCCTCCTCTTGTCCCTCCACCTCCATCTCCCCCTGTTTTATTTTGAACGAAAGTCAGTTTTTTTTCCTAACGGAATCAGCCGACAGTTTGCCAGACGAGTGGATTTATGCGATAAGGAAATATAGCCGATCTAACGTTTTGACTAAACTTGACAAGTTCGCCCCAATCTGGAGCTGCATTTGGGAATAGGCTGTCATCGATCTAGAATCGATAACTATGCAGGATCGTTTGACGCCCGGTAAACAGGGTCGTCTACTTGAAGCTGTTGTCACACAGGAGTCAGGTAACTCTCGCAGTAACCACCTGAGTGCCACTCATCTGTGGTCGAATTTTTTGTTTGGTTTTCCCATGAGGAGTTCGTGTCCTATCTTGATCATGAGCGTTGACGGCTTCTCGGACACGGCTATACATATATCCAGTGATCTAATTTCAACTGGAATATCTGTGTGGACAACATCGATCAATAACTGATGAAGTGCAAAGCGGTTTCAGCCCCAGACATGGATGATAAATCTCTCTATAAAACCAGTGCCTTCACATTTTACCTTCAGTTAACTCTATCGCCTTGATATCAGGCAATGCATATGGTATGACTTTGCAAGCATCGATTCATACACAGTCTGAAAAAGTTTTTACACACACACACACACACACACACACACAAACACACACACACACAAACACACACACACACACACACACACACACACACACACACACACAACACACACACACACACACACACACACACACACACACACACACACACACACACACACCTATTCTTTTGATCAAGGCAGGTGGAGCGAAAGACACATTCAGGTGAGTTCGATCCACAAAGTGAAGCTTCTCGATATAACGGCGACACACTCTGTCTGCTGAATAGGAGTGCTGCCACGCCAAGCATAGCACGAGGCCCCACTTGAAGTGTCTCGTTCACGCGGTGGGGGTACCGTCACGTTGAGCTGGCGGTGTTCCCTCAAATCTGTGTCCTCCTTGAAATAAAATACTGTGTTCTTTTTGAGCTTGCAGTAAGCATGGGCTGTGTGCTTCAAGGCAAAGCCTGAGAGTTTTTCTGCAAAGAGTGGAAAACAGTAAAAGATTAGTGTCGAATCAAGTTGCTGCATGGATGGTGTGTTTTCCATCGGGAGGCGCCAAAGTCAGAAACCTCTGATCACTATAATTATCATCTTGCTACATATGTTAACTTAAACAGTGTGATCTTCACGTGCATTCTAACACAGTAGCTTTAACGAAGAGTAATTAAAGATGCCATTGCATCAGACACTGTTTATCAGGGGGGAAAGTAAAGAGAAAATATTCCCAACAGCATGTTTCCGCCACTTTTGTCTCGTCAACAAACAAATACATGTACGCACACAACGCACGATAAGTTTATCAGCATAACCGGCGTTCTTCGAGACAGCAGTTTCATCGAGGGTGGATGACCTATGCATGAAGGAGGGAACACGTTTGGGGCCACACCGTCGATGGGCACACATCGTCACACCGTCACAGCAAACGCCAGGGTAGAAAGCCGAAGCCTGAGCTTCCAACTCCTCATGCTTGTAACTCGTAGACCGCCACGCACACATGGTGCCAGGGACACTGGATCTAACCTCTAACTTTCCTCCCGGAATACTCTTCCATTTTCTTTACCCCCAGCGACAAACGTTTCCCTGTCACGTTGACAAGAACGTTTCGGCTTGACCCCATCAGTCCATGTGTGTCTGGTGGAGTTTTAGCCGCTTGTGTCACCTGTGAAGTTTTGGACTAAATACACTCCCATGGAAAGACCACAGAGAGTACTAAAGGTAAGACATGTAATTTAATAGTGGCATATTGCTATTGGTCGTACCATTTAATTTTTGCTCTCTTAATCAAAAGATTGTCTTTGGCGCACAAAGTGAATTCTAAAATAAGTTTTACTTCAGAACTAGAAGCTATAATGGAGTGAACTTTTCTTGTGCCGACGTGTCTGTGCAGAACAACTGCTTTTATGACAATGAATCCCGTCTTATAGCAGATTCACTCTAAGAATTCCTTGCCTGAAGGAAGGAGTGTGACTGAAATCATACAACTGAAGCCAGTTCAGCCTGTCGCAGGATAAATGGTCCAGATATACACACGTAAAAAGGACAGGTGGGCGGTGGTTTTCATCGACGTAGACAAATCCTTCCTAAGCGAAAGCTTACTTTTGCTTTATTTGTGATCAAACATGTTGATCTGAACTCGCAGGCAATCGAATGAATGGGATTGCTACTAAAAGCATTATTGTTTGTGGCATTGTAGACAATCTATGGATCCTGATTTTTGGCTTGCTGCTATATACAGTTATTTTGCCTGGTTCATCAGCGACTGACCCGAGTTTTGTAGAAAACAGGATATTCCTATGTCGTGAGTGGAACCACCGAGGGTTTGCTTTTGGTAACTGGATCGACGTCTTTTTTTCTTTCTTTTTCTTTGTCAACATTATGAGATTTGCGGGTTGCCTGTACAATTGCGGTGTCGTGAATAACAGTGATTAACATGTCTGGGTACGCAACAGCTCGTGTTATTTTGGAGAGAACCAAGACAGAAGGGAACTTGCAAATGTCAGGATCGTGCTCAAGTACATGCGTCGTTCTCTTTTGAATGGAACGGATCTTCGTCTGACGACAAGACGAGAACAGTGACCCAAGGCGAACTTCCATTAACCCCTGACATTATCTGACCTCACAGGTGCCCCGTCCATGAGCGCGCATGTGAGATCACCCGTCAGGAAGAGACTTGGTGTCTTCGTTTGCAAAGCACACTCATTGTCTGTCCGCCCTGCGAAAGTAACCGAATAAAAGGAATTAGACGTGGATCACACGTCATGAAGGGACGTTGCAGTTTGGAAGTACTGAAGACGGTGATCAGCCCCACTACTCTCCGCTGCTAAGTTCATAAATACCGTTTTTAGTTTTACCACCACCATCGTCATCTGAAATCAATACCATTACCATTGCCATCTCTGCTGTAACCACCCAGTCTTCTGCCGTTCTTTCGCAGTATCTCTGTCTCACTGCCTTCATCTACCTCGCCTGCCTTTACCCAAAAGAGAGAAAATCAAAGGGAAAAATAGCTCAACCAACAACATTTGCAAATTAATGAAACCTGGACAATGACATGCGTATTCCAAAAATCAAATAGGCCTACCATGAGAAGACGATGAATAGCTCTAATGCTGATCTACATTCTCCCATGAGAACACGCGTTTTATTTAGTGAGTCTTATGTCTGTGCCCGTCACGTTTTCGTAAGCAAGGGTAGTGAGTTTTCAGTTAATCAAGACGATGCGATCAAATTAGAACTTTATTTTAGACATAGAGATTTTAGTAGACATCTACCTGGAAACGCACTCCGACAAGCTGATGTCGAAGGCGTAATTCTGTTGTGTCTTTTGTCATGAAGACCTACGGTGCTCTAGGCCTTCAGCAGATGTATCGTTGTCATCACCATGACGAGGCGATGGGATTCACAGCGCTGTTCTAAAACATACTGAATGGATTTATAAAATATAATTGAGCGAATCGGCAGTTTTTCATTAATTTCCTGTTTTGTGGTCAATATTAATTCTTTTAATGTCCCACAAAGGCTTTTTATATTTATTGGAACAGTAGCAGCACAGCAATGAAGCCATTCAGCCAACACGACTACTTTCATTCACCCGTCTTATTTGTCAGCGAGGGTCTCACGTATAAACAGCGATATGTTCGTTGTCAGGATTACTGATTCTCGATGGCTTTGCGGGTTTTCCTAAGTGCAGCAACTGGCCGCGTCTCAATGTCTACGTTCCCAGTGAAAAGATCCTCGTCAGTCCACATTTCTGACAAATATCCTTCAGAAAGACACACGTTCTTTCTCTTACTCGATCGACATTGGGACATTGTGCCTTGGCGCAAGCATGTCAGCACCAGAAGAACCATAAAGCCTGACTGCCATGGACTCGAGACTGATCAAAGAGGATTTGGTCACAACTGGTGGTTTCGATCTACTGTGTCAGAGCCGTCCGATCCATCGATCCATCGATTGCGCCAGAAACCTGAATCTCATGGTGCACTTCACCATGTTCTGACGGGGGAGGGGAGGGGTGGCGAAGGGGTGGGAATGGGGAGAGTGAGATGGTCAGAAAAGGTGGGCAGGGTTGAATGAATAGAGGATGATATAGCTGCTAGGTAGTAACGCGGTCTGTCAACGGTGAACTGAACATATCTAATAGGAGCTATCGGAGGTTTTTCGATGCCCCAGAAAAGGGTTCCTCCACGTGTAATTGATACGGCGTTGCACGGCACTTGTGCGTTCGGAATGACTCACGAGCCTGACTTGCAGGATCGTAAACGTCTGCTGGTTGAAACGACAAGGACACGTGTGCCAGAGCAGAGTGCCGCCTGTTCTGCAGGCTGGATTCCCGGGGCTGCAGTTCTGAAGTTAAAACGTGAATTCCGATGTCTTTGTTAACAGTCGCTCTGGTATTATTCGAGGTGTTCTGCCGGTAAGTCGGGTTTGGCACATAATTATTTGTTCCTTTACGTGCAGCATTTGCCATAGCTCGAAGTACAAGGCAGTGCCATGTGAAAGTGGTCTGATTTTGTCGAAGATAGTGTGGAAATATCGATCATGAAACCTCGCTGGAATACTGTTCAGAACAACAAAGGAAAATACATGCATGCAATTGCAAGTATTGGGTTTCGTGACTCAGTCATTCTTATGTATTAAAACACAGCTCTACCGTATTTACATTTACCATCATTTTCTTTAGTTGTCCAACCTACTAGGGAAACAACAGTCTAAATGTGAGGGATGGCTTGACGATTATTTTAACCAGATGGTGTAAATTAAAAGGCTCGTGCGTACATTACTCTAGAAATGTAAAGATTTCAACGCTTATTAAATATAATTATGTGGTCTGAAATATAGCATTCGTTGAAGGTACTTCCACATCCTAACCCTTAACCCGAAACAGGTGCATCATGGAGGCCGTGGTATCCGAACCGGATGCAGACAGTCGAGGCAAACACACATACACATGCATACGCACGCACACACGCACGGACACACACACACGTACATACGCACGCACACGAACATATACACACTTACACGCACACAAATGCACGCATACACTCACACACACGCGAGCGCGCGCGCACAAACGCGCGCGCACACGCGCGCGCACACACACAGTCTGTGGGAAATGTTCCTCAGTGGACGATCAGACGCACATAAGGTTGTCGCTCTTAGTCATGGACAATCAGAGATGCAACTGTCGATTGTTAATGTAAAGGAAGTGGAAAGATCACGTACCACGGATTGGCAGCTGTTAAAAAAATGAGCACTAGATTCGCACACGCAAAAACATTTACTCTCCTACACACACAGACACGAGTTTACCTACTCCCACGTAGGACCACATTTACAAACACGCATACACTCCCCTGCGCGCGCGCGCACACACACACATGCACGCACGCACGCACACTTATACACACACACACACGCACACACGCACACACACACACACACACACACATGCACACACGCACGCACACACGCATGCACACACACACGCACGCACGCACACTTAGACACACACACGCGCACACACACACACACACACACACATGCACACACATACACGCACATGTAGGCCTACACACGCACACACGTACACACACATACATATGCACACGCAGACATAGACGCACGCATAGCTACAAAGGCTTGCAATCAGCACTCAAACCACACTCCAATTCCCTCGACAGCCTTTCCTCAAACCGGAAGGCAACCATTTTTCATTGGGACTTTGATGTGAAATCAAAGATTATAGGTTACACAAAGATAGTTCATTATCTCATTGTTATGAGGATCGAGACACGTTGCGCCCCAAGCGGCCAGGACTATGGGAAAGTAATCACACTGCTTAGATACATGTAAAAAGTGCTTGTTTGTCGACGCGTTTCTGATGCATTCCGATCATGTTTGTGAATACATTTACGGTGTAATGTGTAATAAAATGATTTGCTGCAATAATGGGGGTATTTTGGCTTTGTTTTTTTGTAGCAGGCGTTGTGAAATCGAAATATTTGGTTCATCCAAATGGATGCTTCTGCGCATGCGCGTGAGCCTATAGTCCGTTTAAATATTGCTCTGTCAGTGGACGCTACTGACTTCGCACGCCCGGGGAGTTATGCCAAAGATCCGGCCGCGTTAAAGCATGCAAAATATTAATTAGATTAAAAACTAATCGAAAATAGTCATATTAGACTGTTTTAACGTATACTTTCTGCACAAAACCCACAGAAGATAAGTAAACAAACATCACCGGTCGTATGTACCTAGATGGCTAGCAGACGAATAATCTTTGTCTCCACTGACAGAGCAATGTTAAAACGGACTATAGACTCACATTTGCATGAACCAAATATTTCGATTTCACAACGCCTGCTACAAAAAAACAAAGCCAAAACACCCCCATTATTGCAGCAAATCATTTTATTACACATTACACCGTAAATGTATTCACAAACATGATCGGAATGCATCAAAAACGCGTCGACAAACAAGCACTTTTTACATGTATCTAAGCAGTGTGATTACTTCCCCATAGTCCTGGCCGCTTGGGGCGCTGCGTTCCGAGCGTCTTGTAACTCTATATAGCAAAAGCTCGGCATGAGCTATCATTGTGTAACCTATAATCTTTGGTGAAATTCCAATGTGATGTGATAATAAGGATGGATGGATGGATGGATAGACAGTGTTTTACGACCTATCAGCCTTGTAGGCTATGTAAGGCCATTTAGCACGAAAATCACTAGAACAGTTCAGAGTAAACGCAAATCAAGTCACGGTGTCCCTAGTTATTCGTCTCTTACGGATCGCGTAGGGAGACGCGGTGGGTCAATTCTTACCCCGAACCCACAGGGGGATGATGATAAGGATACAAATGGAGGCAGTTGGTAATTCAGTGGTGCCTTGGACAGGTCTGTGATGGCCACTCTTCCTCTGGATATTTCTCTGGTCCAGTGGAAAAACTGAACTTCATTGAAAGAATTATTTGGATGCCCTCGTGCCCTGTTTTCTTGCTTTACTACTTCTGTAAAGGAGAAGGGACTGAAATGGGGGAGTCACATTAGCAAAGAGAAACATAATGACAGCAAAAACTTTGTTTGCATGTCAGAACAACCGTCTCAGCTCTTGTCATCAGTATCACTCCTTAAATCATGGGAGTGTTTTTAAAAATCATCAGAATCTATTTCTTGAGAATTTGACTTCTCTTAAAGAGTAAGCAAAGTAAGAGTCGCTAAATCACGGCCATACTTGACATTTTCGAATCTCCAAGACTGTCATGGAAAAGGGGGTCAATGGTAACCCGTCATCATTAAAAGTCATAAGTGATAGGTTTGGCGGGTAGGGGAAGGGGGTGGGGGGATATTAGGTGCTTAAACTAATGTCTCTGAGCGCTGTTTTTGTCGAAGAAGGAAATGGTTCCTCTGTAGGAATGCATGGACGGATTTAGTGAGGCAGCTGTGTTGACAGTTCATTTCCCTTCAGCCTGTGTGAAGACTGGAAGTCGAAAAAAGTCCCCACGCATTTTCCGTTGAAAGGTCAGATCCCAACCCTTGGAAGTGAGGGTCCAGATAGCGTCACCCTGGGAGACAAAATAACTCGAAGGAACGACATTCCTGTGAGGCCAGCACGGACTCAGCGTAAAGTTCATTCATGACTCGAAACTTGGGTCGCGTTCCTGCACGGAACACTCCTTTCCCCTGTGCCTTTGACGTGAAGTGTCAACGCTGGTGTTGGTCTATCCCTGTCAGATCTGTCTCACGCCACCATCATCTGTGTGTGCGCGCGCGCGCGTGCGTGAACGTGCGTGTGTGCTTGCGCGTGTATGTGTGTGAGCATGTGTGTGTGTGTGTATGTGTGTGAGTGAGTGTGTGTGTGGGGGGGGGGGGGGGGAGGGGGGGGGGATTGGAAGGGGGTGTTTTCACGTCTATGCACGTGTGTATGCGCGAGCGCATGGTCCTATATTTTCTACGTGCGTGAGAGTATTAGCGTGTGTGCGTGTGTGTTGCCGCAGGCCAAATGTGACTCCTAAGCCTTGTTCACGAGGCGCAGCAATGTGCAGCGCTTTGCAGCGCTACGCGTCCTGAACAAGCCGTTTCACGGCGCAGAGCAGTGGAAGGGAGTGACTCCATCTTGTCCTGCGACCTGCTGGGAATCCTGCGCCTGCGTGTGCCCCGTCGTTGGGGAGGCATTCTGCAAAATGCAACAAAATCTTGTGCCACCAACATGAAACTCGCCACTATTCCTAACAATTGGAGTTCACAAGAATATCATCACAGGGCTCCGCCCGATGGGGTCCCGAAGGATTCCAACAAGGCATGGGCCCACTGTGATCCTGCAGGAATTCCACCAGGCATGACGCCCATCCGTTGGAGTTCATGAGGAAGTCCACCACCCGGGCTTGCGCCCATACCTGCAACAAAACCAGGGCTCTGGGCCCACTGGGATCCCACAGGACCTGCAACAAAACCAGGGCTCTGGGCCCACTGGGATCCCACAGGATTCCCCCCAAGGCATTACGCCCAAGCATGGGAATTTCACGAGGGAGTCCATCACCAGGGCTTGCGCCCAAACCTGCAACAGAACCAGGGCTCTGGGCCCACTGGGATCCCACAGGGTTCCCCCAAGGCATTACGCCCAAGCATTGGATTTCACGAGGAAATCCACCACCAGGGCTTGCGCCCAAACCTGCAACAGAACCAGGGCTCTGGGCCCACTGGGATCCCACAGGGTTCCCCCAAGGCATTACGCCCAAGCATTGGATTTCACGAGGAAATCCACCACCAGGGCTTGCGCCCAAACCTGCAACAGAACCAGGGCTCTGGGCCCACTGGGATCCCACAGGGTTCCCCCAAGGCATTACGCCCAAGCATTGGATTTCACAAGGAAATCCACCACCAGGGCTTGCGCCCAAACCTGCAACAGAACCAGGGCTCTGGGCCCACTGGGATCCCACAGGGTTCCCCCAAGGCATTACGCCCAAGCATTGGAGTTCACGAAGAAGTCCACCACCGGGGCTTGCGCCCATACCTGCAACAGAACCAGAAGACAGTGAAAATTGCTGAAGACATCGACGCATACGTCCACACTGTCGTCGAGAATCAGCCCGTCACCGATGTGAAAATGAAGCAAATTCATAAAGCCACTGCAGAAGACCCTCAACTGCAAGATTTGAAGTCAACCATACAGAATGGATGGCCTGAACTTCGTACAGACTGCAAATCAACCATCAGTGAGTTCTGGAACTTCAGAGATGAACTTTCCTCCATCGATGGAAACATCTTCAAAGGAGAGAAGATACTTTACCGATGGAATCATCTTCAAAGGAGAGAAGATACTTTACCACTTGCCATGCGTCCAGAAATAATAACGAAGATTCACTCCAGCCACTTTGGAATTGAGAAAATAAAGCAACGAGCAGGAGAAATCATGTTCTGGCCAGGGATGAAAAAACAGATCCACATATCTTCAATTGGCAAGACAGATCCTTCCTGATAACAGTGGACTATTACATCCGCTACTTCGAGATCGATGGGTGACAATTTGCACATTTCACTTACAGTAGAAATAAACAAGGCAACAGAAAGAGAAAAGGCTGGTCTGTGCTATCACAGGCAGGATGTTTGTGAACAGCTTTACTGTTAGCTGTGAAGTAGTAGGGAAAAGCATGGCATTAAGCCACGCAGGGCATTAGGCCCCACTTCAAGGAAAAAAGTTCACATCATTTCAGTTTGTTGTATTTTGTCTACAAAATGAGTTTCAACCACTCACATTTGGTTTTTCTCAAAAAAGATGTTTGTTTCTGACCCAGTCAGAAAGTAGGTTAGTCACTGCAAGGTTATTGGTCACGACTCTTGTGTTGCCATGTTGAAAGTATATGCAAAGCATAACCAACATGTACATCCAGTCATTGACAGTGACATTTGCTCCAACCAGAACCCTCTCGCTCTGCCGGTATCAAAGTGGTTTATGCCTCTGGGTAACCTGGAATTTTTTCGACTGTAGCTCAGTAAGCTAATTATCACACTCATTTAACTCACACCACTTAAATGTTTTACAGTGACATTCTGCAAAGGTCACAACACCGAGAGGTTCCCGTGCCATGGCAAGGGAGACTATCGCTGCTCCCTGCTTAGCAACTTACCAGTCATAGTTGCCTCCCCTGTCACCGCTATTATGGCGCCAGGAGCTACCTGTGCCGGGTTTGAAAATGCGAAGATCTCGGTATATCTACGCAGATCTCGCCGAAGGGGCAGTTTCGTTCTTTGCTTGCTATCGAGCCAATCGAAGACGGGCGTAGATTGAGCGAGGCATTTTGAGAGGTGCTAGCTTTTAAGATTCAAGATGGCGGACAGCATGAGTACATTGCGTGCCGCCATCTTGGAGACAAATGTTCGGCGTGGCTGCGTTGACCTGCATTCGATGTGTGAACTGTAGGAGGTTTCACGATCTGTTAATGCATTCAACATACACCTATGATAAATTAATGCTGTGCGTACATATCGTAATTTAGCATAGAATCGGGCAGAATCATGCCGAATGATTCGCAAATGATCATTATGATGGGAGGCACAAGTCTGTCGCACATTTCTCTGAACATACTTGATGCGTACAGATCGTAAGTTAGCAAGAATTCCGGAGAAAACGTGGTAGAAATTGTGAGAGCCGTTCTTAGCCAGATTGGATTATCGAATGAGGTACTCTGCAGTTTCAGTGAAACGGCGGACCGTCTGAAAATATTTCGTGGCATGTGTGAATTCACATGGTCTCGGACCGTGAGAATCCCACGTGGGGTTTTCATCGACGCACAATCATATATGTATACAATGTCCGCCACTCAATCAGACCACTCTTATCGAGAAAGTCTTACATCTCCGCACATGTGAATATCCGAGTAACGAATGCACTCTCACTTTTCCATGATAATCGAGAAAGTCTTTCAATCTCCGCACATGTGAATATCCGAGTAACGAATGCACTCTCACGGCATCAACACACAACTGCACGTAGAGAAAAACTGAGGAACCGATAAAAATTCGATCGAAAAGATCATAAGTACTCGCCGTTATATCTCGTAGGCAGATCGTCTCGTTCTCCGTTCCTCTTCCCTCAAGAAAAATTTTGAGTTGATGCCAGTTCTCCCTGGGACAATTCAGGAATGACCTGATTCCTGCGCGTGCGTTCACGCACTGGGGCTGGCAATTGCCAGACCCCCCTCCAGAAGCTGAGCGCGGTCAGCGCACTGACCGGAAGTTAGGAGCAGACAACATGAGAAACCATCTGCTAATGTGCATCCAACAACCGTGATCTGTGGCCCCGTGCGAGACTGTCTGTCCGATTCTTTTCTTTTCTCTTTTCTCCTCGAGAGATTCCTCCTTGGGACGAGCAGGAAAAACTTATTGATCAAAAACGAAAATACAACAATCACAAATACTGAAACAGATGTTTCATCGAATGACAAGATGTGCTACACTTGAAGAGGAAAACAATTTGTCATTAAGTTTAGCGCACAGTTTGCCCTTGAGCTAGCTGACGGAAGTGGAATCTTTTACCTCTGTCTGACTGCGCACTCCCCCGTGGGTTGGGGGGAGGGGGGGTAGAATAGACCCACCACATCTCCCACCGCCATTTGTAGGAGGCGAATAACAAGGGAAATCGGGACTTGACTCGCTCCTATTCTAACCAGCTCAAATTATTTTCGTGATCAATGGCATTAAATAGCCTAAAAAGGCTGATAGGCCATAAACTAACACCGTCCATCCATCCATCCATCCATCCATCCATCCATCCATCCATCCATCCATCCATCCATCCATCCATCCATCCATCCATCCATCCATCCACCCACCCACCCAGCAAGCAAACCAACCAGCCAACCATTCAGCCAGTCAGCCAGCCAGCCAGCCAGCCAGCCAGCCAGCCAGCCAGCCAGCCAGCCAGCCAGCCAGCCGATTGCATGTTAGCACGTGCACGCGCACGAGATCGGGAGAGAAAAAGATATGGAAGTGCGGAATGTGTCTCAGTCAACAGGATTCTGGATGTTCCTGTAAAAAAAACCACTGCGGCTCACATGTGTAATACAATACACTACAATACAATACACTACAATACAACACAATACAATGCAATGCAAATCAATACAATACAATACACACGAGCAGTACAACAATATCTTATTTACATTTCTAAGCGTAAAAAAGCCAGCTATCCAACACCAACAAACACACACACGCACACACACACACACACACACACACACACACACGCACACACACGTCCCCCAAACCCACCCCCTTCCCCCTCTCTCTAATCCTACTCTCTTCCTTTCATGCGCCCTGCCTGGTTTTGAAATACAAATTATTACTCTTGGAATAGACGAGATTTTTACTCGAGTGGTCCTTATGTCATATATGCAAGGCGATCAGCTTCTCAATAGGGGTGGCAAGTTCTCCTGTGATTCTAGTTGCCCCCTTCTGCAACCGTTGAAGACGTTTCCGGTTTGCTTTTGTGACTCCGGGGCCCCATACACAGATCCCATATGTCAGCACGCTCTGGATCGCTGCCTGTTGAAACGTTGACAGGATGCTGCGCTGGATTCCGAATTCTCGTAAAAGCTGCAGACAGTGCATGCGTTGGTTGCCATTTTTGGACGATGGAGTTGATATGTCGTGTCCAGCTATGATTGTCCGCGATGTGGACACCCAGTTTTCTGAAGTTTTTCACTGTCTCAACTACTCCACTGTTGATGTGGAGAGACAGCAGTGAGACACAATCATGCTCAGTCGGTAACACAAAGACAGGCCGGTGCACGGATGGAAAAACAGACGTACAGACAGACAGAAAGACAAACCTACAGGCCGGCGGGGTATAGAAGACAGGCAGACAAGCATATAGACAGACATAGAGACATGCAGCATGCACACAGCACATCCCCCATCCTCCCTACACACACACACACACACACACACACACGCACACGCACACGCACACACACACACACACACACACACACACACACACATACACACACTCAGACACTCACACAGACACTCACACAGACAGATAAATAGATGGACAGTCCCTCTGAACCGACAACCCACTGACAGGCGGACGAAAAGGCGAACAGAAAGCCGAAAACACTAATGCTCACAGATCCACACAGGCGCAAACGCACACACACGTACCGACATATGCACTCAAACACATTCCACATTTACACACTCTCAATCTACACACACACACACACACACACACACACACACACACACACATCCAGCACGCCACTCACAGACTGTATCACACCCCATTTTCTCCCATGGTAAGTAGCCATGCAGACATCGGGGTAGAGCGGGATTGTTCCACTCGGGGTGGCTGGCTTGCCGGGAGGTGTCTCCAGGACCGACGGTATTCCCGGCCAGTTTAGAGTGCTTTGTTGAAGTTGGAACGATTCCAGACGGGCGGGGGACGCCAAGAGGCGGGATCCACTTAGAGGACCCTCCACGTACACATGCAGCAGCACTGCTATCGGGAAGACCTGCAGGCGGCGCTGTAGGAATGTCTGCCAGCAAGGGAAAGACCCCACTGTTCCAAGACGCGCCCTTTGTCCGCTGCGGGGATGAAAGAGCGGCTCGGATTGATTTGTGAGTAGGACGGCAACAATACCTCCCTGACTTTATTGCGGCGTTACGGCCGCCAGGATGGCTCTGTCTATGAACTTGATTTACAAGGCTAGAGAGTTGTTCGCTAGTGTCCCTCTGTCCCTCCACCGCGGTATGGTGCCGCACTCCCTCGGAATAAATCCCGATGTGAAAGAAGGCCGTTCATTGGGTGCGTTGTCTCCAGTGAAAAGCTGGCGTGTGCTTGTACGCCGAGGTATGTATGTGTCTTTGTGTCCGTGTGTGTGTGTGTGTGTGTGTGTGTGTGTGTGTGTGTGTGTGTGTATGCGTGTAGGTAGGTGTGTAAACCAGCATGTGGGAGATTTCCTCGCCGCTGGAAACTAGGGCAAAGTCGATCATTGTCGTTTGTGATTCCAGCATAATCAAGATTTTGTTTTCGTGGTGACACATTGACACCGTTGTGCTGTGTCCCTATGTCTGCCTCGTCCCTGTGAGTGCTGGTGTTGCCTACACGATTAATGGAGAAGTTCATCACGGGTTGTGTAACTCCAGTACACTTGCCAATGTTCACATTACTCTCTTTATCTCTCGTTTGTTCTACTTACGTCGCTATGGCTCAGTGTGCGTGCGTGCGTGTGCGTGCGTGTACGTGTGTGTGTGTGCGTGCGCGCGCGCGTGTGCATGCGTGTGTATGTAATTGTGCGTGCGTGTACGTGTGTCTGTGTGTGTGTGTTTGTGTGCGTGTGTGCACGTGCGCGCGAGTAAGAGAGAGAGAGGGGGGTGGGGGAGGGGGGTGGTTCTCGTTTCAATCGTATACAAATTCCGATAGAACTTGCACTCTGTGTAAGGCCCGCTCAACCCAACAACGCCGTGTATTTTGTCTACATGCCTGGTCCAGCTGAGTTACAATCCTTTTCAGGTGCTCGGGCGCTGCTAGCAAAGTCGCTAAGTCACCCTGTCTTCTGTGAGATCACGTGCCTGGTCTTGGATTACCGCCCGCTGTCTGTGGTCTATACCAATGCCTTTATCTGTAGGCACCGTCTCAGGGTCGCGTAGAAACAGGACACGACGGTAGTGGCCGGAGTTGAAAGGGGAGGAATCGAGGGGAGAGAAGGGACGAAGAGGAGATGAGAGAAAGGCAAGAAGAGAGAAGAAAACAGAGGAAGAGAGGAAAGAATGGGGAGGAAAGGGGAGGAGAAGACAAAATATAAAAGAAGAGGAAGACAAAAATTAGACTGAGGAGAAAGGGAGGGGGGGGGACCCCAACGAAAGTGGATGAGACATGGGAGTGAGAGTGGGGGGTGGTGGTGGGGGGTGGGGGTGGAAGTGAGAGGTGGGTGAGGGCTAAAGGAAGTGAGCGAGGTGGCGTTAGGAAAGGAAACGCGAGGAAAAAGCAATAGAGAAAGAGGGGGGTGGGGGTGAAAGGAATAGACAGGATAATATGAAATACAAACCTATTGTCTTGTCGAATTGAGGAAAATAGTGCCATTTTACTCTGAGTAGGCCTCGCCTTTTAAAGTTCCCGAAGAATCTAGTTTTACCTATGGCAACAAGTTCCTAAGCATAGGAAGATTCCGTCATATGAGAGGTTAACTTGTAAAATCGGGCCAATGTAAAGCTTTACTTTTGCTACCGCCGCCTGCCCCGGTAAGAAACAGATAAACAAATAAGTAGGCAAAATCCCATCGAAAACCTTTGTCTGCAGAGATACCTGGCATTGAGTTGCTACCTTGCTGTCTTGTTGAGAGTATGACAGGTCATCGACTTGAGAATGTGCATTTCTGTAGTGCAGATCCCATCAACGTATTCCTATTTTACTTCAAAACTTTGTAGAATCTCGGTTTTTCCGTGGCTGTGTGATCGTGCTCAGAAC
>JAWQFJ010001482.1:13519-108519 GCA_034096865.1 Theodoxus fluviatilis | reverse complement strand
TGCTTCTGAGCTATCCGATAATATCGAACTTCGGAATCAGACGGATTCCTACAGAAGAAACTTCCACTCGATTAACGTTCAACACAGACGGAATGTAGGTTAAATCACTTACTGACTCCATCAGTCGATACACGAATGATCGAAGTGTGGAGCTCGTCAAACAGTGTGAAGGCAGTTAGACCACAGGTTCCGGCCAGAAAGCATTTACAGGGTGACACAAAAAAAAGTATCATCACCTAAACTTGAATAACGTTTGAAATATTCCATCAATTCTTTAAATTTTTTCAATTCATCAAGAAGAAGCCTTGCTCTGTGAGTGCACCAAAGTAGAACTTCGAGATGCCTTGGACCACTGAGCAAAAGACATTTATAGTCGAGGCATATTTTCGGCTGAAGTCTATTCATGCAGCTCAGCTGCAATTCAGACAACGGTTCGAATGTCGGGAATTTCCTCTCCACAGGACGATCTACAGTTGGGTCAACAAGTTTAGAACCCATGGGACTGTGCTAAACCTAAATGGTAAAGACACTAACAGACAATCACACTCTGGACGACCAAAATCATCAAGGACACCACCCAACGTTGCTGCAGTCAGAGACTCTGTTGCCCGCAGCCCAAGCAAGTCTGTGCGTCGTCGAAGTCAAGATCTTGGAATCAACCTGGAGTCCGTGAGGATAATTTTGATCTCAGAACTCCACTTGTATCCTTACAGAATACAGATTAAACAAAAGCTTACACCGGAAGACATGAGGAAGCGAGGAATGGCTACGACAGCGTTTCCCTGACCGACTGATCAGCCGCAGATGTGACCCAGAGTGGTCGCCGCATTCACCGGACTTGAACCCCCCAGATTTTTATCTGTGGGGATACCTAAAGGACAGGGTGTATGTAAACATCCCCCAGACCATCCCAGACCTGAAGGCAGCAATCACAGCAGCCATAAGAGCGATCCCAAGGGAGGAGTGCGAGAGGGTCCAAGTGTGTTTGCAGCACCAGGGAGCACACTTGGAGCACATTTTGGATCGCCAGTGACACAGAAAGTTTTTGAAGTACAGATGTGAAACTTCAGAGATGTCTGCTACATACACCTGACCTAATGTTACCAAAGTTTTGTGTAGATCTGAGTAAAATTTCGAAAGTTATTCGAATTTTGGTGATGATACTTTTTTGTGTCACCCTGTACTTGCGAGAGTATAACCATAGATTCACGAAACCAGCCCGGAGCCATAGGAATCCTTTTCGCTGCGTTTATAGTAGGTCCAAAGATTGCGTGTATTACTATATACACAATCGCACGTGCTCAAGGCAGTTTGCAACCTTATAGACGACGTTCGCGCTAAAAGTAGTTCTCAAATGATTTCCTGAAAATCTCGTAGATTAGTTTTATTAGAACACCAAATTTGTGTTTATCTATCGGGATAAATAATTGGAGTGAAATAGAATCTTCTCTTTTTACTCTCAATGGTCTTTTGATCATGTTGAATTTTGATTGGTAAAATCATTGGAATGTGGAGCCGAAGTCACGTGACCAACCTGTGTCAGAGATACTATATCTCTATATCTCTGTGTTCAGAATGTTACGGGTATAGCCCACACCTGCCTGCTTACTTCATCTCTCCTGGCCTGTTGTGTTTTCACTTCGTCCCATCTGTGTCTCAGAGTCGCCGAAATGAACAGTTTCGATTGTGGTACATTTGGGACATCCTGATGAAACATCATTAGGCCATACGCTGTCTTGCTGAATTAAAACCACGAACGTTGATGGGATGCTAATCCATCGCAGACCCCAATCTTTACCTATCATGGTGGAGTTTCCGTCACTTTAACGGGAACAAAGGACAAAGTGTCGTCGTCCTAACCGTGCTGATTTCAAGACGATCAGGTAAAGAAAAATAAAACAAACAGGTCTTCATGGATGGATCATGCCATGTGTGAGTATGTCTCGATAGCATTTCGAACTGCCCAATGTGATAGATTTTGCATTGTTTCCTATGGAGAAAAGTGTACATCTATGTGACTGAACAAGCCCAGTGAAGTTTCTCTTGTTCAGACTAGGCACGGTTGCCAAAAATGCGGCTTGCAAACGACTTGGCCCTGCATGTATAAGCGATCGTTGTATTTGCAAAGAGGCGCTGCTGACCCTGCTCTTTTAGAAACTTTGAATTTCATTCTCCAGTCCCAGCCGAAAGACACAAAAATTGAACGGGCAGGTTTTGGGCAGGCTTCGTGAGATATTCTTTTGCGTACTGACTTTACTGTCAGCCCGATGTGGCAGGGATCGTATGTGAACACTTTTTGTGGTGACATTGAATGCACACTTATGTTCATGCCCTCACACTCTTTGAGCATTCGTTTGCGGACTTTTCCCGGGCGGCCTTCGGTTTTTCGGCAAGTGTCGGTTCCCCACAATAACGCAAACACACTGTCTTGCTCACAGCAGACCTTTCTTCATGAGTTGGAACTAGCAGAGCCATGGCATTTCTACCTCGCTGTTTGGGTTCTGTCCTGCGTCGCACTGTTTCATGCATCGTTGACCACATAGATACAAACGTGTGGGGTTGCTGCGCCCTATCTCTCCACCATGATTTAAAGCCAAGGATAAAGTGGGTTGAACTCGGCAATGAGCTCATATGAGAAAAGTGGGTAAGAAAATAGTATTAAGGTTTTATACTTTCTTTCCACCAAAATATCCATGCTGTGGTCGCCTGTGAACGATTATGTGTACAGTCCCATATACGCTTTACAGTCTCAAACAACTGAACTCATCACAGTCTTGACTGAATTTACGTTGACAGGTATGCCGTTGTCAAAGACCCTTCACTGAGGACAACATACGTTTTATTGGTTTTATGTCCTCGTAAGTGCTGTGTACGTTGTGTTTGTTGCGGTTATAAACGAACTATACACCGTTCTTGTCTTCCAGGAGGGTCTCGTAGTTCAGGATAACTACCACAGGAATCGAAGCTTCCAGAAGGCAGTGTCGACATAAATAGCGGAGAGGAGTTGAAGGGTAGATGAGAATGGGGGAAGGCGGGGGGAACAGCAAAGTGTGACGGGGGGAGGGCGGGGCGAGGTGAGGGCAAGGGTGTGATTGATTGCCCAGACTCCGTGCCAACTAGGCCGATAAAACCGCTGATCCAACCTTCATGCGACGACAAGGACAGCAGCCTCTGATTGGCGCCAGGCCCCGGGTAGCGGTTGACTGTGGATTTTCGCCTTCCTGGGGTAGACTTTGATAAGGAGTCATTCCTCCTGACCTCGGACCCCGGGCCTTGGCGTTGCACATGCTTCGTACTCCTGGCAAGCCTGGAGTCTTAGTTGGCAGCATGAGCTCTCGCTGGCGCAGGAATTCAATATGGAATGCTTGTCCTATCTATCCACCACGATGCCGGGATCGCGTGTACCTGCCTGGCCAGGCACCGCAGGATTTACGGCGGGATTCATGGCCCTGTGAAGAGGATGTGACGGCATTCTGAACATGCGAGGACGCCTGGGTGTGTGCTGTGGGAGTGAGGATTTTCTTGACGGGACTCGACGTGTGTGCGAACATGGTGAGACTGATTACACATGCGCTGTAGGAAAAGCCTAATACAACGCTCGTTGGGCTGCGGAGAACAGATCGGTGTAGCCCAGCAAGAAAGATGTTTCCTGTGGTGCTGCTCCACTGAATAGAATAGACATTTAGGCCTATTTGCCAGCTGAGAAACTGTATTGAGAAACAGTCATAAAACAGAGAAACTTGTTCGCTTTAGGAATATTTGCTTTAAACAATGGCTGCACGAAATTCAGTTTTCTGCGTTAATTTGATTATGGTTAAATTGGCCAGTGTGGGTAATTGAGAGTGAAGGAATGAGTGAGTGGATGATGTGAAATAAGTGAGTGAACGCATTCTTGCATGCACGATAATAAAGACAAAGAAGACTCAGTGACTAGAAGGCATAAGTTACCACCAGGTGTCAACAAAAGTATTTTATGTGTGAAGAATCGTATACGCGCATTACCAGATGGGATATGTAGAAATCATGGCACCAAATAGTTAAAGAGGATACCAATCTTTCTTTGTGAGTCAGAATGATAACAGTGCGTTCTCAAAATCCTTCCCCACCCCCCACCCTACCCCACCGCCGCACTCCCACCCCCCACCCCCCAAAAAAAATCATTGCAATTTCGATGTGAGATAACAGCCTATGTACAAGTTTTTGTTAACCATTTTTCGTTCATGCACAAAAGTAAACCGACAACTTTGATTTATGTTTGTTCTTTTATCTTAATTTTTCAGACGTACCTGACCCGTCAGCAGCGGGAAGAGCGGCCAAGACACTACAGCAAGTGGCCAAGAATGGGTTAGATTGGACTTGTCCCTTGGAAAAACAAGTGTCCTTCCCATGATATTCACTCCGGGAAGAGCTTCCTTCACTGAAGAAACTACCGTCTCCTTCGTCCCTAGTTTCTCAAACCCCAGCAATGGGGAAGAGGGCGGCGGAGCTGATGCAAAGTAGCTACGGATGACACCGTTGCATGGCTTGACACCATGACTGTGTGGCAGTAGCAGCATGTGAAGTGTCTGGTGCTGTAGACTGCCTTGCTCTGTGGGGGAGTCCACTTCCAGTGCAGGAGTTGTACGTAAATGGACGTTTTCCCTGTGAAGGATTATTTCACTCAAATATCCTACTAAGTGCACGTGCCCCGTTGAAAGGAGCTTGCAGATTACCCAGTCGCCTCGTTTTTCTCCAACAACTGTCTTGGGTTAAACGCGTGTGAAATAGGATGCTTCTTAATTCTCCGATGGTGACCATGAATTTGGATTTCAAAAGGAAAAACATTGAAAACCCTTACTTTTTACGGCGTTCACGAAAATCACACAAGCCAATATAAAGTGAAAAATATAGTACACTTCTGAACCAATCCACGTCATTTTATTCAGAAGGAAACATCACATTTCTTAAACAAACGTGTATTTCCATCTGGATCTTTCTTTTCGTGCGGTAGAAAAGAAAAACAATCCACCCTCTCTATGTGGCACCGCTGACTTAGTTCTCCTTTGACCTTTCCCAACACAACTGCCACCATACGCCATGGAGGACGCAGCTAATGTGACGTCAACTGACATGCCTGTTGGCGTGGCTGCTGCCGTGGGCACTCTGACGTCACTGGGCATTGGGGGCACGCTGTTGGCCTTGGGGTTCAAGGTCTGCGGCAGGGTCACCGTACCCGGTACATGGACGGCGGCCGCCATCTTGCTGGACCTTAGTCACATGATCCTGGCCACTGGTCTCATCCTGAGCTTGGCGCACTCAGCCTCTGACTCCGCATCCGTGTGTTCGGCAGCCGCCTTCTTCCTCCTCGCCGCTGTCATCGACGTCGTCGGCGTCCTCCTCATCACTGGAATTATCCTTCTCTTTCTTCAAAATCCTGCCCGTCTTTCTGAACTCCCAAAGCACTACAAGGTAAAGGAAGCGTGTGTGTTGTACATGTGATATGTATGTGTGAGCTTATGTAAATGTGTAAGTGAGTGTGTAAGTGCATTTGTACGTATCACACGTAAGCTAAGTTTCTGTGCCTTTTCTTGCTATGATTATGTGGGTGCTTGGGCTTACCTTTTAGATGCTTGTGTGAGATTTTGATGAAGACCCAGAGCACTGAAAGATTTTTTCAACTGAAGTATGTACAGCGTCCTAGTATTTTCACAATGTCGTTAAAGTTGCACAGCGATGCGGCATTCTGCTAAACGCATTCTCAAGCGTGCACTTAATTGGGTTGCGTATGTCGGGTGTGTCTTTGGAAACAGCAAAATTTACAGCATGAAAATAAGGAAAACCTGCTGACACTTTCGGCAAGTCTCTTCAAGGATCGCGAGGAGACGTGGATGAAAACCTTGGTTTCTTTGAATGAGTCAGACCAGCGATTCAGCAATAGTGAAATATCACATCCTCAGTGGGCATCTCCTGCTGTACTAGACACACCTTATACTAGTACTTCCCAAAACTGGCATACCACTGCATGCTCACAGCGGAAAGCATAAGATGCTGGGAACAAAGCCTTTGAATTCCCCTTCCGCAGGGCATCATGCTGCTGATGGTGGCGCCTGAGAAGATCCTGACGGTGACGCTGTCCTTCCTGCCACTGACGCCTCTGGGCATCTTCGACACCTCGTCCCCCTTCCCCATCACCTGCTTCCCCCTCAGGCAGGCGGGGGACAAGGGGGGCGTGTACGGGGCCGTGGTTGTCTTCCTGGTGTGGGCAGCCCTGGCCGTGGCCGTCACGCTGTGCGTGGTGGGAATCCTCAAGCTGTGGAAGTCCTCCAAGCGTCGCATCCACGCCTCGGCACCCAACATCTGGGAGCTGGAGGTAGACTTGCCATTGCATTATTTCAGCTGTATTCGGGTGTTGTGTTGTTGTTGTTGTTGTTGCGTACCTGGGCTAAACACTCCCAGGATCACCCAAGTGGGTGAGATGATTGCGTGTGTGACTGTTTTTGAACACCCCGCCAT
This sequence comes from Theodoxus fluviatilis, assembly GCA_034096865.1. Lineage (NCBI taxonomy): Eukaryota > Metazoa > Mollusca > Gastropoda > Cycloneritida > Neritidae > Theodoxus > Theodoxus fluviatilis. Next base: position 102,027 of record JAWQFJ010001482.1, on the reverse strand, counting down.
ATAGGCAGCCACACTCCGTCTTCAGGGGATTTGATCTCTGTCTCCAGAGAATGCCAGTTGTTATGTTAGGAGCTTACCACGGCTGAAGATAAACCACACATTACAGTACAACATAACAACATTTTGCTGTAGCCTTGGTTTTTGACTGGAGTCAACAAATAACAACAGCCTTTGCCCAAGGCAAGGGTGTTGTGTCACGGAATGAGTTTCTGTTGGACACGTTCAAGTTGGCCTATGGTCTGTGGTTACGTGGGTAAACAGTGTGCATGTATAATTTGTAGATGTATCAGTGCAGTAAGTGAATGACATTGTCCGTGCAGTTAAATGCTCCATCGCTGACGGCTCAGTTGCATATATTGGAGAGATGCGGTTAATCTGCTTTGTCTTGAAGTAGTGTTGATACTTTTATGACATTGAATGTTTAAATTCCTTGGGCTTTAAGAATGGTTCGACGGCCGCCTAAGCCACCTGAAATGTTCTAGAAATAAATGACGTACACTTGAACCTGCATTGAGCTCAGTATCTTAAATAGTATAGAAACATCGACTTCGTTTAACATCTGCCTTTGTCTCTGCCCAGGTGATAGGCAAAGGGAAGACCTACCACAAGATGCTGCTACTGGAGGAGCTGGTCTGGGTGGTCGTCGTCATCTTCACCACGCTGGTGCTGTATGCCAATGCTGAGGGGCAGGTAACTCCACAGTGGATGTTGCTTATTGCCCTTAGCACCGAGGCGGCCATCCACGCCTTGTTCACCTGCCTGCAGACGGCGCTGTGGGCGGACGGCTGCTGTCGCAAACGCGCCACGGTCAAGGAGCCCTACCAGAAACTGAAGAAACTGGAGCTCATTAGAGTGGAGGTCAGTACGGCCCAGATGAAACGAACATGTGACCGCGCATGAGGAAACGAGGCTGAAGATAAAACAGAAAATAAAAAAGGAGTTTTAACCGCAAAATGATTCAGTTTTAAAGACAAAAAATCAGACGTCAGATTTACATCTAGTATGATCAATTTTTGACTTTTGTGTGAAACGACAGAACAAAGAATATTACTCATCCACCTGATGACTTTACTAGACGTTTGCTCGAAAACTGCTCCAGTCACTTCAGCCTGTTTGCAATGCGCGGCCACGATTACCCTTGCAATTACCAGTATCCAGTGTGGGCATCTCTGGAACAATGCAATATTTACATGCAAAGAGAGAATCGAGGATTAAAGGGTTGAAGTCTTAAAAAGTTGCATTCTTCTGTCATCCCGATACAGAGCTGACTACTTCCCCGTGTCTTGCAGTAACATTTATTTAGCGCCACAGGGCAGTCTGTGACAGGTAGTTTGGATGAGACAACAAAATCTCGATGGCCATAGCTTTCAGCTGACGGGGAAGGCATCACAACTTCTTATGTCTGGTCAGTGCTGAGTTTCTGTCCTACTTAGATAATTTTCTGAGAACAGAGCTCGCTGATGGTGTGGCACCATTCGGGCTGTGCGTTCAGCACTCCCGCGTTCGATATTGCGACGTAGACAGTGGCAACACACTTGCTAGGCATAACTGTTTGTTGGATTTGAATCACTGCAGTGAAATATTGACGGACATCTGCGTATACAGACTAAGTAGAGCTGCAGTACAGCAAAGCCAGGAAGAGTTTTTGGTATGGTTACACATCACAATAATGCCTGGAAGCATGGGTTGGTTCAGCAATGATCAAAACGAGGGATCGATGACTGTGAAAAAGTGCAAAGTGGGATGAAAATCTGGCATGCGGTGCAGTCGTTATGCAGTGGTAAACATTTCCTTTTTGTGGTGTACTAGACCATAGTTTCACTCAGTTCATAGATAGCTCCATCGTGCCCCGATAACAAGTCGAAACCAATGACATATGCAATACTTTGCTTTTTAAAATACTCATCATGGTTGGCTGTGAATTAGCGCCATTCTTATATAAGATTTATTACACTTTAAAACTATTGTCACATTGGATTTAAGTATGCTTAATGTTAAAATGTTGCAGCCTCATGTCGTTTTCTACATCACTGTTTAAAGCTTATGAAACAACGCGTCCCGTTGCGTAGTATTTCGTTCATGCTATACCTTTCTTGAGATCAGAATGGAACATCTGTACATTAATATGACTTCAGATATGCTCTTTACGAAGAAATGCTGCATTTGTTTCCTTCTATTATCAAGTATGCACGATGAATTATAGCAGATCTGGAAAATTGCTTTTGTGTCGGATATTTAATTAGGTTGACTGAAGGTGGAACGCAGGAAACTATTTTCCGGTCATACACATGCATGCCTGTGTGTAATCTTGAAGTCAAAACCAACGTATTCGTTCTAACCTAGTTGCATATCACAGGCACATCGCATTTGATCTTTTCGTCTGCACACTAACAGTACAGTACACGCATTCATGTCTTTGCGCCTCACTGCTTATCACCAAGTATCTACGTGTTAACAATTCTCTTTGACAAGGCGACTCTTGGAATTTGAAAGCAGTTCTTCACACGCACGTTGACAGGTCACTGCCTCGCGGTGGAGCTTGTGTCCTGACACTTCTGAATCAGACCAGGTTCTGACGAGCTCACAGGTGTTCTGGCACCAACTCAAAACACCCCATGCCTTTATAGCGTCACTATGGGCACTTGTCCACACACACCTCAGTGTCTTTGCAGCGCTTGGGTAAAAGATCTCAGATGGCACGCAAAACTAGACGCCTTTGTTTACCTGTGTGGCAGTCATCGTTTGTCATAAGGTTGCACGTTTCGTGTGACTCACTAGTGCTTGCCTTACAGTCGCTAGAATCCTGGAGCGTGCATGTCCTTTGTGACTTTGAAAACATGTTCTGTCTGTGAAGTGTTCGACGGGGAAATTCAATCTTGAATCCATAGTGAACGAGCAACGACATATCGTGAATCTATGACTTGACCCGATGGTCGTGATTGGCCATTTTTCATAGAACAGCATTCAAAGTTTGCTCTGGGTGTTACAAGTTTGCTGATAAAAAGTTTGGGCTTTACTTCGACTCATACATTTTGTTGTTTACTAGTTTTCCAAAGTATAATCATATTCAATGAAAATCTCATAAGACAAACTCGTGTAGATTAGAGACTCATATTTTAGGCATTTTAAGTAAACATCAACAGAAAAATAAAAAGCTTGTCTGTGTCGATGTATGTATTTCTTTCTTCCGTGATGAAGATCTTTCAAATTCGACACAGAGCTCAGATCCGACGTTGACGAAAGTCCAATGTCTCGTTCATTTTGGTTGCCCGCTCCATATCTAGTCGGTCATTAGCATATCATCTAGGAGCTGGACGTTTTTTGGCACCCCGCGATGGACGACCATGACAGAATATATTTTTTGATTCTGATGTGCGCCCTTAAACAGTGGTGGACTCAACAAACCATGACATGTTGCTTGCAAGCACCTGATGCCCTTCCTTGTGCGCCGCAAAGATCCGCTCTGGCGTCGTTAATTTAAGCATTGGGTGGAACGTGCCTCGTCAGTAGGCTGTGGACGGGAGGTAATGGAAGTTGGTTCAAAAATTGACTCGGGTTACGGACTTCACAAAACTCAGTTGCTGGGAAGCTGCGCACGTGTGCACAATTATGAATTACATATCTACCTCCGTTGATATCACGCCGCAGTCGCTACAGGGGATGTGTGGATGACACTGGCCATGTTCTTCCACTTCATGGGCTCAAGCCCATTTGACGGCACTTAAAGGCGTAGCCCTCCATGACGTCTCGCATTTTCCTATCCCCATGAGATCGCACTAAACCATTCCGTATTCCATGTACATCTCAGCACACCTCTGTACGTCACTATTTGCTACTTTTTATCCCCACTAACCTCAGCTTTCTACGAAAATTGCAATTCCTTCATCTTATTCGTCCTCTTCCTTACGAGTGAACCAAATAGTTCGCCAAGCAAAACGAAGAAACAACAGGCTGTATCAAGTCATACCACCATAAATCTGATAACTCATTGTTACTCCATGGCGACACTCATACCACGTCACACAAAAGGTATTCACTCTATGCAATGCATTGCACAATGTCACACCCCAGTCTGCTGTAAGCCACTTCATCCCATGATACTTAACTAGTTTAAACCAAATCACGCCTTTTATCACGACATACAACAACATACAACCTCGCCACACCACACTACACCACATCAGACTCCGCATCACTTCATACAATGCCAGAGTACACCTCACTCATCTCACAGCAGTGCGTGAGAAGTCAAATCAACAAATAACGTCACACATCACCATATCATGGCGCTTACAACACCGCAAAATGTGTCGCGACAACGTCAAAAGATAGCCTACAATGCAACCCTAGGCCAGGATGGATGAATGGTTGAATGGAGTTTTACGGCCTATCAGCCTGTATAGGCTGTGTAAGGCCATTAAGGATTAGAATCTCAAGAACAGTTTAGAGTAAGCGCAAATCAAGTCCCGGTGCCCCTATGTATTCGCCTCTCGCAACCCTAGGACTAAGCACGCCGCACAAAGCCACACCATGCGTACTAACAGTATCCCAGTCGCCCCAACAGACTGCATACACTTTACAACCACCTCTCCACTCACCTCTACTTTACCACCCACTCCACCCCCAGTCCTTTCCATTGCACCTCACTCACTACCTTTCTACCTGAGCTAACCTGCCCCGACACCCTCCATTCCAAAACACTCAATTCCATTCTACCCCCACATCATTCATTAAAATTTCACCCCATCGAGTTTAATGCCATCTCGCCCTACCCCACCCGATTCAACATTATAACTGTCCCACCCTACTCAGCCACACCCCAGCTTACCACAACATCTCACCGATGCATACCCTTGTACCGGGCCGAAGGCCCATAATGTACAATAACGTTTTTCGTTCGTTCGTTCGTTCACTGACTGCATTACACCTTTGTCACTTATCACACACTGCGCTTCACCCTAACTCCACTCCATCCCAACTCAAAGTGCCCTACTCCATTCTACTGCATCCCATTTATCCACACCACATCCCACTCATCTACACCTATCTGTCCCAAAGACTCTACTTCGATTTCATTACATGTATAGAAAGCGTAATCCATCACCACTCTATTCCTTCCACTCTGTCAGGCTCCAGGGCGGGTACGGATGCGAGCCACGTGGTCACTGGGTCGGGGCGTGGTCAAACGCGGACTGCTGCGAGTGTACAGCGAGGGCCAGCTCAAGGCCTGGGCCCAGGAGATCGTGGTTTTGGGCATGCTTCGCAAGCTGCAGTCGCCCTCCCTGGTGTCCTGCCTGTGGACTTGCTCCCACAACCCCTACCACGAAACCATCACCCTCATTTCGGGCCAGATCCTCACCGCAGACTCAAGGTGACGATGACGACAAAGACGACGACGACAACGATGCCGACCATAACAGCGGTAGTCATGTTGGTAGCAGTAGTGGTGGTGATGGAAACAGCACAGATAGCGGTTGTCATGATGGTAGCAGTGGTGGTGGTGATGGAAACAGCACAGATGGTGATGACAATGACGAACAAAATAATTAACAATTTCAAAAGTATTGATGCTTTCTGTACTTAATGGTCGGCACTGAATAGTAATGATTATGTATGCCAATGGAGAGAAAACGATAGATGAAACTCTCATTGAAGACTGTAACTACAGTGACAAGGATGGCATGGGCATACAGCCGTGCGACAATGTTTTCAAAATAACAAAGTCCACCACGACTGACATGATGTTGAAGATGCCGATGACGGCAAACAGTTGACGTCGACATTTCATTCGCATCGTTGACCACCACGGCCCTGTCCATCTGCAGGCTGACCTGTCTGGAGATGACCAACTGCGGCAGCCTGCGAGAGTTCCTGCAGAGCCTGGACTCGCCCATCCCCGAGACGTGCCAACGCTCCATCCTGCATGACATTGCCGAGGGTCTGTCCGCCTTGCACGGGCAGAACATTTTACACCGCAACCTTTCCTCCCAGGCCGTCTACCTCAAAGGTTCCCTGCAGGTGGGCAGCTCCTCTCGTAGGCCCACTCCCCCTACCCCTCGCCACCCCCTCCCCTTCTCCTTTCCCTTCCTTCTCCTCCCGTCCTTATTTACAGGGTCCCTGGAGGCAGATAACCTTTTCCCTAGTCCTGTTGTCTCGAAGAAGACCGCAGGGTTTGCTTCCTTTTTCCTTTGTCAGCCTTTTTCCATCACGTCTTTCCCTCCCCAAATCTTCCTTCACAACCCCCTTTCTCCCTTTTTCCCTTCTTTTTTCTGATTAATGAAAAGTCGCACTTCCTTAAATGTTTGTTGTGATGTCAAAAGTCTTTTAAAAGAAAAGGTTTCATTGAACAATGATTCCTTGTACTGCTATTCTATCCTTAGTCCTTTATCGCATCTCTTCCACCTTGTCCTGTTCTCCTCTTTGGCGCCTTATCGCCGTGTATGATTTAATTCTTTGTCCTATGCTGTTCGTTAAAGGTTTTTCAGTTCTTGCTTCCTATTTCTCGTGCCTCTCAAGGAGCAATTAAAAATCGATTCATGTAATCAGTGTTCCCATGCTGGAAAAGAAACGAAAAGCGACGAAGGCGATGAAGGGTAAAATGATGGCGTCAACGACGACAGCTTCTGCATTCCATCCTTAAGACTTGACTTGCATTCAACGAACCTTTTTTTCTTTCCTTCTACAGTGCCTGTTGTTGCGGGCTTCCATTGGGGACTTCGAAGAAGCACAGATCTACGGCTCCCTGCAGAACGGTGCTGCCTTCTCACAGGCTCCCCCAATCTCCAAGAAACAGTTCTTCTTGCCCGACATCCGGGCCTTCGCTCTGGTTGCCCTGGAGATCCTGAGCTTCGTGTGCAAGCGACGCGCGGAGAACAAGCCTGTGATGGAGTGCCCCATCCCAGCCAATGTGCGCAGACGCTGGGGTGAGGAAGAAGTGTCTAACGGAGTTCACGTGCCTGGATCTGCAGAGGATCACTTCATTCCCGAGGGCTTCAGGCAGTGGGAGCGCGATATCGACAGGCACCCTGTGCAGGGAGGGTTCCGGGTGCAAGAGCCAGCTGTGGTGGTGGGTAGACAGGTGGACTCCGCTGATATCAACGCCAGAAACAGGCCGACGTCCCCGAACAACCACAGCAGGGTTGCCTCCCCTGACGGTCGTCCCAGGGGAGGGAACGGACAGACGAGAACGAGATCTCCTCCTCCCTATAGGGTCAAGCCGTCCCTACCCCCCAAACCTGCCTTCAGGCCCCCCCTGTCCCCTCCCAAAGTCAGGCACAACAAACCTCCGGCACCCCTTCCCCCTTCAGATCCTCCCTCCATTCCACCACCCAATTTCCTCCCTCATGGCACCCGCCTGGTCACGACGTCCCCACCCCCACCCAACCCCCTCAATCCCCAGATCCTGGTGAGCAAGGACAGTTCCAATCCCTGGGCAGCTGCAGACGATACGGACCCTCGTCCCCGTGGGGGAGAGAGTGGAGATCCCCGGAGTCAAAGTCGGGATTTTTCTGTTCGTCGAGAGGACGTTGAGTGGTCGAACTTTCGAGCCAAGGCTCAAGAGAACAGAGACTACGAGGAAATTGAAGAGATCGCTGAGGAGATTCCTCGAGAGAACACCAACAGCAACTGGATGCTGAGGAAAAAGAAACCTGACCAAATATCCGTGAATCTTCCTTCAGACGACTACTGGGGGACGGGGGACCACGGCAAGGTAGAGGTGGCCGCCTACTCAGGGCAAGGGCAGCCATCTTTGCAGCAGCTGCGTCAGCAGAGCGGTTCTCTAGGGGGTCAATCCCAAAAGCCGAACGGTCAGATCCGGACTGTGCAGATGGCCGAACCTCAGAGGAGGACAGTGCACGCCAGCCTCGGGGCTGGCCCCGACGTCCTGGGTGAGAGTCTGCCAGGGACTGCGGACGATAACGTCAGCTACGCAGCCAGCGACGCCATCCGTGAGCTGTTCCTTGCGCGGGAACAGGCGCGAAACGCAGAGCTACTGCACCTGTATGAAGAGCGCGTCCGCCAGGGCAAACTGGGTGGCACGGAGAGCGACTTCATCATGCTGCTCAAGCTCTCCCAAGGCAGCGAGCCTTCGGAGCTGCTAGACAGGCCGTCCCACTCCCACGGTAACGCCCATGTCATCCCCCCCTGGGAACAGCCGCGGCCCCATACCACGCAGGCCGGAAGCAGAGGCGGACAGCAGAAGTCCGAGACTGCGCAGACCGGAAGTCGACCTGGATCCAGCAACTCGCATCGTGTGACCCCTGGCGGAGCACGTCCCAGCACCACGGCCACCTCATCACGACGTCAGAGGCCCCGTCCCGCCACGGCAATGCTCACCTCGCCCACACCGGAAACAGCTGCCAGAAGGACCAGGGCCAGGTAGGGACGACAGTAGGGCAGTCTTCCTCGCACGCAAATTCTAACGTGTTTTTTTTATTTCTTTCTAGCGTAGGAACTTCTTTCCGTGTAGTGTCAGATATGGTATTGCATTCGCTGCACGGCTGCATCCAGTCTGCTCACGAATATGCACATCTTTGCTGCACACTTTGACTTATACATTTGCAGTTCGCAGCGTTTCATCAAGTAAGGTTTGCATCTAACAACAGAACCTTTTGAAGGTCCCAGTCATTATCTTTTCATCTTCCCAACAATCTATCCAACCATTTCTTCACCTCCTAGTACTCCATCGACCTTCCGATCATTTGCACACATCCAACCTCGAATCATCCACCCTTAAATCACCACCTTTCTTCATCTCTGCAAACTACCAACAACCCTGTCATTCCTGTCACTGTTTTCCTGAATGTAGGTCTGCCATGAAGCGTGCCTTGAGAGGGGGCCAGGGAGGCAGGCTGGAGCAGGAGAACCGAGGACGGAGCGCTGCCCATGTGGAACTCAAGTACGCGGCAGTCCGACGCGTCAACACTGAGCCCATTCCTGAACACCAAGCCACCACCAGCCAAGACCCCCAGTCCTCCCACGGCCCAGGCCAGCAGGGGGAGTGGACCAGGCAGCAGGGGGAGGGGGCCAGGCAGCAGGGGGAGGGGGCCAGGCAGCAGGGGGAGGGGGCCAGGACGATCCACGAGCCTGGCCCTCACAGGCCAGGGACGCAGATTCACAGCGGCAGTGAGAAGAAGCCGTACTGCACGCGAGGCATGGTGGGCCACTTCTCCAGCTTCAGCAGCAACGACAGCCTGCGGTCTTTCTACCGCCACCACCCCAGGCCTGCTGACGTGTCCCTCACCAGCGGCGAGCTGACCTCGCTCTCTTCCCAGGCAGACAACTCGGACCAGGGCGGCCAGGTGGGATGCAGCAGGCTTCTTCTTGCCGTGGGAATGTCTCGAGTCAGGGACCGGTCGTTAACGGAAGTGCACAGCTCCAGCTGGTGCAGTGTCATGATTCAGAAGGGTTTTGCCCAGATGTTTATCCCAAGTTTTCTGCATTTTTTATCGGGTGCTTTTGATCATCTTCCTTCATTATGTTTCATGTCAAGATTGATTGCGGACCGCCAGAACTTAAACAATCACCAGGAAGCCGCGGATTCGTTCCCCTTCTGAAGTCCCGAAACTTTTCCTTTCCATCCCCTGCAGGTTTTGCTCGTGTGGTGGGAAAATAATATTTTTTAAAAATCTCAACCTCATTTGTGCATGATAGAGTTTGCAATACTGCGTCTGTGTAACACATAATTGTTGATAAGTAAGTAGAAGTTTAAGATAATTCGAGCTACTGTGGTCCTGCAAACTGTTTACGGTTTTCTAGTTTCACAAGGAGAGAAACACTTATCCACTGTCTTTTAAGATCCAAAAGCCAACTAAAATGTTGTACATCTTTTTTTTCTTTTTTCTTTTTTCTTTTTTTCATTTTACACCTACATTATTTCGGTAACACGAATATCATCACAGGGGTTGGGTAAAACGATAGACGATGACATACAACTCTGTAAAAGCAGCTCTTCAATCTCTCCAAGTCCTTCCACGCTGCCTGACAATGCGGTTTGATTTGTACCTGCACAGGTGAGGGACTACACACCGGGGGAGCATGGGGAGGAACCGGGGCGGACGGAGAGGACGGGGGTGCGACTGCCGGACAGCGGGTTCGACACGGGCTCCATGACCAGCGACGTGTCTGTGGTGGAGCCCGCCCCGTCCTGCTCCTGCTCCTGCCCCACCGACTCGTCTGAAACGTGCTCCTGCTCCCAGTGTGACCCGCACTCCCAAACCCTGACCGCGCCCTCCTCCAACAGCCAGGACCAATCGGATTGGAGCAGGTCACGTGACCACGGTAGCTGGACGGCGACAGATTCTTTCTCTTCCTATGATTCGAGCAGGTGTGTATGCGTTTCATGATGGAGCTTCTTCAAGACCAAATGATATTTAAATTAAAGAAAAAGATCTCTACGGGGAATCGCTGGAAGACTACACTACCTTTTTGCATTTGTTATAATTTCGTATTTTCTGTTCTTTTCTTGCACACACACACACACATGAACACACACACACACACACACATACACACACACACACACACACACATGCCCCATACATACTCTCGCGCAGAGAGAGAGAGAGAGAGAGAGAGAGAGAGAGAGAGAGAGAGAGAGAGAGAGAGAGAGAGAGAGAGAGAGAGAGAGAGGTGGGGATGGGTTGAGAGGGACGGCGGACGGACCTGAGAGAGTTTTTATTTAAGTGTTGGATAAAATGCAATTGGACATCATGGATATCGTATCCTGGAGGAAAGGGGAAACTTTTCCAAAACAGGTCGATCATTTTGCCCCCAGGATTTTAAGGCAAACATTTATTCCACTAAGGATACGCTGCTACAATTAATTTGGCTCATCAACATTTCTTAGAGGGTTAATCTTGCGACTGGCGTTGTGGTTGATGAAGGCAATGGTTCAGCCTGCAGACTGTGGGTCCACACCAACTGTGTTCTTGCAGGCCGGGACAGCTGTGGCAGCAGGGCGACGAGGGGACAGGGGCAGGCAGCGACGTGCTGGGGCCAGACGAGCAGTACCCCTCTCTTCCCCGACATCGCACACCTCGGGTGGCCCTGGCACCCGTAGGCGACCCCGATCACGCCCACGACGCTTCGAGGTCACACCGGGTCAAGGATGGACGGCATCTAGCGCCCCCCGTGGCGGGAGTGCGACGACACACAGCCACCAAGCGCTACCAGGAGCTGACGCGTCGTGGCGTCCCTCTCAGGGTCTCCGTCATCGCCGCCAACCCTGGAGGTGAGAAAGTGCCTTGCTTCTTGGGCTCTTGATCTTGTGTTTTAATCATACCTGAGTGGTTCCTTTATTGCCCATGCAGAGCTTAGGTCATTCAGGAAGCTCTTCTATCCACCTCTTCTCTACACGAAAGGCTTCATATCAATGCAAGCCGATGCCTTGCAGCCTTTGCAGGTCTTCTTGGTGATGTTTTCGGTAATCCTCCTGTTGCACTTCATCTGGTGTCGGACTGAGGTTTCCAGACTGTACTTTGATCAGCCTTGATTTGTTCTTTAAAGTGGGCTGTAGACAGAGACTCGTTCACTTTGACTTGTCTCTGGTTGGCGTCTACCTTGCTGACAAGGATAAACTTCAGTCACATCTCATTTCCGGCACAGAACTAGTGCAACACCGTTTCACTCAATGCTCAATTACCCGATGTTCGGGGTCAGTCCGACTATGAATTCTTTCGCTCTCCGCATTGTGGCAGCTCGGTGTTCACTCCTTGTGCTGGAATCTCTTTGCAGCTCCAGGTTCGGTGACTGACGGAGACTCGGCGCTGGAGTCGACAGCTGAAGTCATCGAGGAGGAGGAGGACCTGGACGAGCACGCCAGCAGCTTCTGCTCCGAGGAGTCCCACGCCTACTGCGAGAGCTGCCACGAGAGTACCGCGCCCTTCAGAGCGCAGACACACACCCTTCAAGGAGGCCCCGCCCCTCCCCCACCTCTGCCTGGCCCCACCCTGGCCGAGATCCCAGAGGACGCCGCTAGTCAAGCGTCAGGGGATGAGACTCGAGCCTTCCTTCCAAAGTCGGACCCCAGCTCTGGCCAGACAGGGTGAGCGAAAATGTGCCCTGTTCGTTTGGTCCGTGATTGTCTCGAGTGACTGGCATTTGTCTCGTTGTGTTATTCGATTGAAACAGTTAGAAACGACATTAAATTTCACATTTTCTGTTGCCAGTGCACTGGATGCTGTAAGTTTTGTACTATCAGAGATTTATTTTGTGTGGTCGAGCAATGTACTTGTGTGTGCCCATAAAACCTTGCAAAAAAGTTTGCGCAACATGCAAGGCCATCCATATTTGCTATTTCCGATGTTGTTGTTGTTGTTGTTGCGTACCTGGGCTAAACACTCCCAGGATCACCCAAGTGGGTGAGATGATTGCGTGTGTGACTGTTTTTGAACACCCCGCCATATAGGCAGCCACACTCCGTCTTCAGGGGATTTGATCTCTGTCTACAGAGAATGCCAGTTGTTTTGTTAGGAGCTTACCCCGGCTGAAGATAATCCCCACATAACAGTACAACATAACAACATTTTGCTGTAGCCTTGGTTTTTGGCTGGAGTCAACAAATAACAACAGCCTTTGCCCAAGACAAGTTATTTTCGATAATAGCAAGGATATTTGCGAAACGAAACAAACGAATAAAGTAAAAGAAAGAAAACAGATATTTACCTTTTCAAATAAGAAAAACATTGAAATATTTTATTTAGTCATTAATCTTTAACAGAGTCGGATCGACATTTCATAAACCAATTCATTATCCACCTGGCCGGTATTCACGTATGGAAAATTAACAGTAAAGGTTTCATCTCAGCATCTGCAAATGTGTAAGATCAGCCTGCAACGCTTTTCCAGGAGTGTTTTCCACCAACGACCCAACGGACCAGGCGTATTCCTGGGTCAGCCCGCCCCGCCCGGCAAGAATTCAACTCCCACCTCTGCCTCCAACTCGGTCTTGAAGCCCAGCTCCCACACGGAGCTGACCCGCCTGGCCGAGACCGAGTCAGTCATAGACCGCATCTTCTCCACCCGTGACGGCATGGGACCAACCCGCAGTGACCTGCTCCTTGGGCTGGACGAGTCCACGCTACGGAAACTGGCGGAACTGCCCGAAGAGGAAGTCGCGGCGGATCCGAGCGTACCGGAAGTGAACCTGCTGTCGGGAATGGACTCACGTCACGTCCGCTATTGCCGTGACCTCAGTGCCAAGATGCCCATGCTGGACTTCGACGAGCTGCTGCCCGCCCACGCAGAGAGTTTCGTCCAGCTCCGTGCCAAACTGGAAGAAGTTGGACGCTTTGGCTCTATCGGCAATCAGGTATGGCCCTTGAGTGTGTATGAGCGTGTGCGCTCACATGTCTGTGACTGTGAGTGGGTATCTGTGTATTTGTTTTCGTCAGATCCTCTGTGTGTACGTGCTCTCCTGCGCGCGTGTTTGTCTGCATGGTGTTTGTCGGCCTGCTTAAAGTTAAAGAGGATCTTTGTGTATTTCAGTTTTTTGTATGTTTGCAAAGATCTTTGTTTGCACATAGAAGACCCGTCGTGTATTTTTAAGCTCCCATCATTGTATGCAGCGTTTCCGAGGTCATAAGTCTTTTTCGCCTGCACATAGCAGCTAAATTCATTCAAGTCGATCACATGTTATCTGGTCAGAAAGCAAGATTTACGGATGTGGTTGCGTGAAGACCCACTGTGTGTATCTGTGTCTGTGTTGCAGCTGCTTGACGTGGTGCAGGCGTGTTGGTTGAATGACGCACCGCCCTCCACCTCGGAACTCGCTCTCCAGCTGGTGGACAGCGTCACAGAGACAGAGCTGTAGTGTAGGTAGACATGGACAGCGTCACAGAGACAGAGCTGTAGGTAGACATGGACAGCGACACAGAGACAGAGCTGTAGGTAGACATGGACAGCGTCACAGAGACAGAGCTGTAGGTAGACATGGACAGCACTAGAACACTGATGAACAAGACCACAGAGACAGCTGTACGGCGCTGTGAACAATACCACAGAGGCAGCTGTACGGCGCTGTGAACAAGACCATACAGACAGCTGTAAGGCGCTGTGAACAAGACCACACAGACAGCTGAACGGCGCTGTAAACAAGACTACTCAGACAGCTGAACTGCGCTGTGAACAAGAACACAGAGACAGCTGAACTGCGTTGTGAACAAGACCACAGAGACAGTTGTACGGAGCTGTGAACAAGACCACAGAGACAGCTGTACGGCGCTGTGAACAAGACCACAGAGGCAGCTGTACGGCGCTGTGAACAAGACCATACAGACAGCTGTAAGGCGCTGTGAACAAGACCACACAGACAGCTGAACGGCGCTGTAAACAAGACCACACAGACAGCTGAACTGCGCTGTGAACAAGAACACAGAGACAGCTGAACTGCGTTGTGAACAAGACCACAGAGACAGTTGTACGGAGCTGTGAACAAGACCACAGAGACAGCTGTACGGCGCTGTGAACAAGACCACAGAGGCAGCTGTACGGCGCTGTGAACAAGACCATACAGACAGCTGTAAGGCGCTGTGAACAAGACCACACAGACAGCTGAACGGCGCTGTAAACAAGACTACTCAGACAGCTGAACTGCGCTGTGAACAAGAACACAGAGACAGCTGAACTGCGTTGTGAACAAGACCACAGAGACAGTTGTACGGAGCTGTGAACAAGACCACAGAGACAGCTGTACGGCGCTGTGAACAAGACCACACAGACAGCTGTACGGCGCTGTGAACAAGACCACACAGACAGCTGTAAGGCGCTGTGAACAAGACCACACAGACAGCTGTAAGGCGCTGATTAACAAGGCCACGTGGACGGCTGTGGAACGCTAGTGAAAAGGACAACAGAGGCAGAGCTAGGGAACTTTAGAATGCGTCATGGAGACAGAGTTGTAGACATCTGGAGATCATCGTCGTCTATACAGAAGTTGGTGTATGTGTCAGTGTAAATATCCTTTCCTCCCTGTCACGCAGGCCTCACTGACCCCGGCACGGAAGAAACTTTGACCGTTTTGCCTTTGATACCTGTTCCATCGTGCCTGAGGCCGAAGGCCATTCATAACCATGCGTGTTATCAAAATCGTTTCGTCATTGGACACAGTTGCTTCATCCCGCTGTTGGACAGCGCATTGAAAGTTGGAAGCGTGATTTCAAAGAGGCTCTGGACCTCGTTTTGCAAGCCACGCTTGTCAAGTGATCCTAGTGGAAGCTCAGGCAGACATTTAGTTTCACTGAAAAGTTTGCTGTCAGAGCTAACAAGCTTGATGCCGCTAACGCCGCTTTTTTATTATACATGGACGGCGTTAAGACAAGCTCCCATAAACATTTTGCTCCCTGCTTGGATATACATGTATAGGGCCTACTTATGAGCAAACTGTGATCAGCACAAACCTGTGACTCACTGCAATAGATTTGTACATTTCCTTTATTCAAATGCTTTTCGATACGCACGGCTTGTTTGTAACGATCCATAGGCCTATTTTAGGGTAACAGTCACGCCTTTATCAAACAAGCGAATGACAACACCCATAGCCTCTCATGCTTCATCCGTCCATAATGACCCTACGGCAACAAGAGGAGAAACTCTGGAACAGCTCCACGTTTTGTCGATACCTTCGTCTGGAACAATCTATTTACTCAAGCTGTGTCGGATTCGAAACTCGTGCAAGGTACTTCGATCGTGTCCACAGTGTGACAAAGATGTAGGCGACATTTTGTAATAGAAACCCCGACCTTCACTGGTACCGTGGTGGCGGTCTAGAGTTGAGCATAGGCTGTAGCTGAGAGCCAGCTTTTTCCACCACTGCGAAGTCACGTGGGAAACCTGAATGAGTCGTGCAAGATGTGCCAGTGCTAAAGCCTGTCTACATGATGACAACGACGTCATTCTGTGTCCCATGTTGCACAGCGGTAAGCCTTTGCAAGCAACGGGAACGTAGAAATTGCAAACGTGCAGTGCAAGAGGGAGGGAGAGAGAGAGAGAGAGAGAGAGAGAGAGAGAGAGAGAGAGAGAGAGAGAGAGAGAGAGAGAGAGAGAGAGAGAGAGAGATTGGTTTGTTTGATTGAGAGAGAGAGAGAGAGAGAGAGAGAGAGAAATAGACAGAACTAAAACTTTGATATTGACGCCTTTTGGCCCTGAGTCGAAGCTTTTCAGTGTGGAATTCAGTCAAGGTCTGCGAAATCCGAACTCTAAAATTAGTAGGCCCTATGTTATTTATTTGCTTGTTCTGAATTTAGAAAGGTAGGCTACTAAGACAGATCATAAACGGTGAAGAATTTGATGCGATTTTTCCCCCTAAGGAGATAAGGTATGAGCTCAGCGAAAATGTTGCCGCTTTGAAACGATATTTTATGAAGTTCCTGACTCCTCAAATTTTAAATGCTTAAGAACTAAATTAATCACGTTGTATTGATGAGTGAAAATGTGTTTTACAGCCGGAACTGTGTTCACTCAACGACCTTTAATGAATATGGTGTTTGCATCCACCGTCTCAGTCTTCATAACCTGACATTACTAGCACTGGCACGTCTGCTGCGATAGGAACTGGGGCGCGTTGCTTAAACGCGTTATAGAGTCCTGTGATGAATGCGCCGGTGCCATCATGGTAAAAGCAGATGTGAAGGCAATGTAAATGCTGCTTGAAGCTGGCTGCGCGGGTGCTACCGAAAACACAAAGACCGCAGCATTCCAGCTGGTGAGGGAGGTATGCAATATTGGACACATGATTACATCGGCCTATAGGCCTACCTCTCGGGAACTAGCGTCTCTGCGACGCGGCCCAGCCGTTTTGTCGTACTTGATTCATTACAAAACATGAATCGCACAACGGCACTGCAGCTTGTGATGTAAATAAATCGCATGTACTTTTCCTTTCAACGTGTAAGGTGTTTTTCTATATTAATTTTTTACACCTACATGATTATAGGGGTAGTGGAGATCGATGTTCAACATTAATCATGCAGTCGAGCAATCTCATAGTTGAAGGTTATGATGTTTGTTTTTGGCCGCCGACTGGGTCCCTATTGGGGTGCTGTAATTGTGACGATATTTTCATATCAAACCATCAAAATACCTTGCCAAACTGAAATACGTTATCCGTCCATGGTTAAATAAAACACGTTGTACCTTTTCTATGTTGTTTTTCATCCATATGTGGAAAAAAGGTAAGTGTAAGTGTGTGTTTGTGTGTGTGTGTTGTGTGTGTGTGTTTGTGTGTGTGTGTGTGTGTGTGCGCGCGCGCTCGCTACTTTGTGCGCCTCTTGAGTTTGGCGGGAGCGCGGCAACTCCGCCAAATCAAAGACCGCCGTCTACAGAGCTGTCATACTCTCGATCATCTCTGTTCTACGGTTGTGAGACATGGACTTTTTACCGCTGGCACATTAAACGGCTCAACCAGTTCCAACTCATCTCCCTCCGCAAGATCCCGAGTATCAGCTCGGAAGATAGAGTAACCAACCAGGAGGCACTCCGAAGTGTCAAACTGCCTTGATCATACTGGCACAGCTGAGGTGGACTGGCCATATCAATGAGAATGGATAACAGCCTCCTACTGAGGCAAGTCCTAAGTGCAGTACTAACTCACGGCACACGTAGTCCAACCAGATATTACAAAGAGAAACTAAAAAACACACTGCGGTTCTGCAACATTCCTATCATCGGGCGGGAAGCCATGACTGCTGACCGTAGCACTAGGAGGCGGCTCTCTCACTAAGGCACCAAGGCCTTTGAAGTGGAGCACCTGTCCAGCCACTACAGGAAACGCCAGGCCAGGGTCAAATCCTGCTGCTGCCGTAGCCTGCCCTATGTGTGGACACCCCTGCACATCAGAGTTTGAGCTGCGGTCCCACATGAAACAACACTGACGTCATCTTCGCTGCGATTGACTTCAATGATGATGGTGTGTGTGCGCGCGCAAGATCGAGATGGATGGATGGATGGATGGATGGTGTTTTACGGCCTATCAGCCTTTGTAGGCTATGTAAGGCCATTAAGCACGAAAATCTCTAGAACAGTTTAGAGTAAACGTAAGGCAAGTCACGATGTCCCTAGTTATTCGCCTCTTACGAATCGCGTAGGGAGACGCGGTGGGTCAATTCTTACCCCGAACCCACAGGGGGACGCAAGAGCGAGAGCGAGAGAGAGAGAGAGAGAGAGAGAGAGAGAGTGAGAGAGAGAGAGAGAGAGAGGGGGGGGGGAGGGGGGGGGGAGGGAGAGAGGGGGGGGGGGGGGGGGGGAGGGGATGGTTACCGTGGATGCAGGACGAACGGACGGACGGACGAAAAGCGTGGGAAATGATGTCGACAAATTTCCAGTGCCTAACAAAGCAAACATCGGTTGGATGGATGGATGGATGGATGGATGGATGGATGGAGTTATACGGCCTATCAGCCTTTGTAGGCTATGTATGGCCATAAAGCACGAGAATCACTAGAATAGCTCTTGCTACAACTAGTACAAGTAACTGTTGTACATAGCTCTAGATAAGCGCTTGGGTGCAAGTCAAGCAGGAACGTCCATCTGCAAAGCACTTTGGTCTCCGTTGCACAGTTATCTTTACCTTTAAATAATAATCCAGTGGGGTTTTAAAGCATACATTAACGTTTTGAAGTGTTAAGAAATATGTCGCTTCAAATCCAATTTTCCATTAATCATTTGAACAGTGGAACTGACCGCATTGAAGTCCGCTTCAGCATGAGCAAATGCAGATTACACATGTAGCTCTGTTGAAGAAATTGAGATGGCATAGTCTTCCACCATCCAGTAAATACACAGGTCGATTCAGTTAAATTTTCTTTTCATTCTACATTTATGAGGTCAACAGGACGAACCTGCCAAGAACAATCAACCATTTGTACAAAGTTGATTGACATAGCAGCCTTCATAATCACTGAGACTTCAATATCAGTCTTTACCACAAATAACGCCTACAACCCTTACATGTCAAATCACTTCCCTTAAGTGTACACCCGTTTAAACTGTTGCTGTAATCTGCTCCTTAGCCGAATATCAGGCAATCAAATCTTTCAAACCACGAATACGTCTGAAGGAACGGTGCTGTAGTTGTCCT
Organism: Theodoxus fluviatilis; assembly: GCA_034096865.1. Taxonomy (NCBI): domain Eukaryota; kingdom Metazoa; phylum Mollusca; class Gastropoda; order Cycloneritida; family Neritidae; genus Theodoxus; species Theodoxus fluviatilis. Next base: position 82,952 of record JAWQFJ010001482.1, on the reverse strand, counting down.
TGATTAAGACCGTCATGGTGTAAGCCATGTAGAGCTCATCTTTCTTCACTGATGAGATCACACCATTTGCAAACACTTGCATATTATACATCAAATGTAACCAACACTACCACTATACCTCTCTTATAACATGAAATAGCTAAATATACAACCCATCAGAGCAAACAAGCAGATAAATACAACAAAACGCAAGCTTTCCTGGTTGGAAAGTTTAATGCACAAACATTAGGAAAGCTTTCTTGCTGTGCATCTGGACTGCCGGAGTGTTGGACCCACGAGAGCAACACTGGACTGGTCAGTCAGTCTCCATGTCCTTGCTCCACAAAATGCCTCAGACAACCCTGCTTTGCATAATTGAACAACAAGTCAAATTAGTTTGACCACCTTGGTGAGTTTCATATCCCCACAGGGCACATTATGTCATCAAAATTACAACACTCCAACTCCACAGACATTATGAACAGGAATTGTATTTGTCACACTGAAAGACTCGAGAAAAAGAAGACCTCTGAAATAAAACAGAAACAAGGAATCGGCAACAAAGTACACGACAAGATCTGCACAGCTGTGAATACATTGTGACCACACACCTGTAACTAGTAAAACAGTCATTTTTCAAATGATTGCTTCAACAAAATTCTTACTCTTTTGGGGTGTCATGGATCCATTATGATTGACATTTCCGAAATGTAGTACATACACAGCACAAGATCCCGCTATATGATTGATTATACATGCAGCTCTTCTAAAAAATTCCTACATCACTTCAGTTCCAGTAAACAATCTTGAACTTAGATTCTGCATATACATTTCAACAAGTAGCATATCTGTAACACAATAAATACACTTGCAAATCATACATGGCTCGTATAAAACATATCACAAACTTGCCAATATTTCAAACACTCCTATGCTCACTACCAGTGGATATGTATGTTTCATCAGGCTAAAAAAGCAGAATTTACAGGTTTACTTTGAAATACATGTACTATTAAATGTCAGCAATCAATTGCTAGGTCTACAAGCAAAGGTAAATTCTGAGACTTGGGGGAACCAAACTTAGAACTAACTACCATCTAGAGTGTCTTAGATATCAGCTACATGTTCTGGACGGAACAAAAAAGTTAATTGACCTTTACAAAGCAATATTTTCAGAGCACCGTGCAGCATCCCTATGAGAAAGGAAGCATCACATGGAAAATGTAGTTTTCCACCACCATAGAGAAAACAAAACATTGTCACGACAGGTAAGCTGTGGTCACAAGCTTCACACATCAATGTATTTTGATCAAGCCTAATGGCACATAGAAACATCTCACGATGAAATTGTCAGATAATCATGAAGCATGTCTAGAACTTTCAGTGACATGCAGCAATCTTATGGGAAACAACAAGAGGCCATCTATTGAAATCTAGGTACACACCTCGTTTGTCAATCCGACTTGCATAGGCTAAAGCCTCTTTCCAACTAGACTTACTGATAGAAAGCCTTGTGTCCATACACAATCACATCATGGGCAGAAAAAGGGGCAAGAAGTTGAGAAGGAGCAACACAAACTTTGAAAAGTACACAAATCACACAGCAGCAGAGAGGAATGGATTCGAGGTTGTGAAAAGTGAAACATCATGCATCTTGTTCAGTCATCTTCAGCACCTACAGAAGGCATCTGCTAGTGTGCAACTAGCATTGATACAGCACATGTCAAATCACCTCCTGCACGCTCCAGACAGGGCAAGCCCTTAGCAGTTGATCCAGCCTCCATGACACTTGTACGAATCACAAACACTACGCAGCAAGAAACGCAAGACAGAATCTTAAGGGCCATTCAACTGGTTTTCTTTATCAGTCAGAGTTTTGGCTTTGTTCAAAAGTCTTGAGAACTGAAAAAAAAAATCAACAAATAATTGCCATCAAGCAATTCATTCAAATGCAAGTGCAAGTGGCTGGCCCTCAAGTACACAGAGTCCAAAAGGCGAGGTTTGCCACCTTCCCCCGTAGGACTCCTTGCTGCAGTTTCCAAAAGTACTTCCACTTCCACTTCTGCCTCCACTTCTACCTCCACCTCCACTTCCACTTCTGCCTCCACTTCTACCTCCACCTCCACTTCCAGAGCCTTGGTCCTAGTCCTAAACCACATTACCGACCTTGAGTAGGAGCCAAGTCCAGGATTTACATCACATCCTCTCACAAGTGTGCCCTGAAACCCACAACATCTCGGCAGATGTCCATTTTTGATCCAGTTGGAAAGACATCTTGTGAGAGGCATGTCTTAGACCAGGTTGCAGTTGTCCTGCAGTGGCAACATCATGGAGTGGATGATAGCATCTAGTCACACATCTACTCTGGACCACATTACAGTGACCTACTGACACAAGTGTGACCTGACCATACCACAATGACATCCTGTCACAAGTTAGACCTGGATCAGTGTACAGAGACACATCATCACAAGTCTTACCTGGATCTGATTCCAGTGGTACACCGTCACAAGTGTGACCTGAACCATACCACAATGACATCCTGTCACAAGCAAGATGTAGACCTGCTTAGTGACACACTGACCAAAATGTTACCAGAACCTCACTACGCTACATCCTTCAACAAACAAACTTGGATCTTATTGCAGGTCTCTAGTAGAGTGGATAATGCAAGCACGGCACACACAGGCAATGGACACTCATAGGAATCTGGCTACAGCAGTTGCTGCAGCTCATACTTGGAAGCAGGAATGCTCAGTAGACTTTTTTAGCATCTGGTGTGGAGTCTTGAGAGAGTCTAATTACAAGGCAGTTTTTCCTAGAGGTACAGAAGGCAGATGGAGCAACATACAAATAAAATATGTACACCAAACTTCCCTATCTACAAATTCCTTCACAATATGACACATGGTAAGGGTACAGTGCTTGTGATGCAATACACAGTGAACTAGAGCAGAACTGTTGGTGAGTGTTTAATCAGCATGCACAATCAGCCAGAAAACACATCATAAATCCTCACTCTCTCAGACTGCTCAATTATGTACTTGGTCTCTCCTCTGCAAGGTTAGTTTCCTATTTCAAAGCTAAAATGCAAAGATGTGATTTTCTTGTGCAGAACAGTCAAGGGAGTTTAGCAACTTTTCAAAAATCTTATTCATGAAAGAGACATTTTGAGTAGTTTTGTTCTTGTCTTTCAACTGTCACGGCACAAAACCAGTAAAGTATATTCAGCTCAGCACAGTAAATATCATGACAAGAGAGCTTCCATATCTCCCTAAGGTTCTGAATTCCATGTGGTTTTGACTTACTGAGACTAAATTTTTCCTGCAAGGATGCCGGAAAACCAGTCAAACTTACACATCTAGGTCATTTGACTCAAGACAATGCAACCTAACGTCATCTTTCATGTTTTGTCTTCCACCAGCCATCAAACCAGACACACACACACACACACACACTCAAGTCTGTACAAGCAGTGAATGCAGAGTGGAAAAGATGCAGACTGTCCTTAAATTAAGCACACACATATTGTGCAAACATTGTTCCGAGTCTACATGATAACACTCATAAATAAGGACTGCACCAGGACGATGCAGCAGGCAGGCATACGATAGTTTTGGTGGGAGGGCTGGGTGCCCAGGCCGATGGACTCCCTCCATACACAGCCAGGCTCCAACACATCACACTTGCACGTGGCCTTCCTTGGAGGGACACTCAAAGGCCTCTGGGCATCAGACCCCATCCATGCGGTCCGCCTCAGGGGCGTCCTGCTGTGCGAAGCCAGGGCCCGCATAGAAAAAATCTTGTGCCAAGTTGCGCAGAGCATGGGCTGGGAGAGGGGGGTGCAGGGACCCATGGGGTGGGGGGCCGCCTGCATGAGGGTTGAGGGCTGCGTCGTCCGCATTGGGGACAGGCAGCTGCAGGCCCTGTGGGCCGGAGTGGGGGGCAGACATTGACAGATTGGGGGAGTTGGGGGGGCCACTGGTCAGGACAGCACCCCCAGTAGCCCCTCCACCCAGTCCCGACATGCCGGAGGCCGAGGTGTCGGCTGGACACTCAAAGTGGACGCAGTGGAACACCTGCAGAACGGAGAAAAGTTAGTCAGCCTCCAATGTCACAAAGCTGGAATGAAAAAGTGAAAATGTGACAGTCAAGTTGATCTCTCTCTCCCTCTCTCTCTGGTCCCAACAATTATGTTGCCCAAGCCTACTCCAATAGAAGGCAAACTTTAAAAAATCCAAACTAACAACTACACCAGTAGATTGTTTGTGAAGTAGTGGACATTTATTCTCTTACAGTTATTTGATACATAGCTGCCCCAGAGTACACCATTACATTAATAAGAAGTTAGACAGTGTCTAGTGCTGAACAAGATTCATCTGAAAGACAGCATTCTTTCAGATCAGCAATTCATTGCTTCCTATAGTTGAATGACAAATACAATTGAAAGGTCTTGGCAGAGAAAAATGGGAGTCTAAATTACTCATAGCAACATCCCATAACTGCATGAAATGACTACAACAGCCATAGTAACAAGCACTGGGTCACTTTCACATAACTCACTTCAAAGAAGGTTTTTCAAATCTCTGCAGTCAAATACAAAGGGTCCCCATCTATCTTCACAGAGTCCCTATTTCATAAAAAACCAAAGAATAACAGGTCTACCATTGCTGCAAGTGACTATCATACAAGCATATCTGCGCACACACACACAGCTGGGATTGGTTCCTGTTGAAATGTTGAATTTGTGGTTATGTCCTTTTGAATCACTGTCTGAGATCTTGTTCAAACAATTGATAAATTGTGTTGTAGTGTTCAAATTTAACCCTCTTACCACCGGACGTCCAGGTGCGTCCCACAAAAAAAGCTTTTCTCTCCTGTGGACTTCCCGCTACATCCTACATGACACCACACTTACACTGGAAGCTGCCATGTTTTCCATGGTGTCGGTAATCTCGCGAGACTTCGAGCATTAGCTCCGCAGTGAATTTGCAATAATCTGCCATTCTGAATGTTAATTTCTGGCGATCGAGTGAATTTTTCTTAATTTTGGAAACATCACGATGTGGGACGAGCCCAAGCCAGGTCCATCAAATGTTTTTTGCAAAGATAGCAGTGCAGAGAGCGTTGAATTACCGCTGTTTGACCTGGAATAGGACAATGAGAGTGACCTAGATCCAGAGATTCTGACTAGCAAAGTCGACAGCGATCATCTCCAATGAAATGGACCCGCAATCTGACTCAGATCGCACTAGAGAAGTTTGCGGAGGAAGTAGGTGTGCTTCGCGACCTGCTTGTGGTTGTGTCGGCCTCTGATTTTCTTGAATTATTTCTAGATATTCATTTTTCCAACATGTTGCGGAGCAGACAAACTTGTATTTATGGTGTTTAAAAGCAGGCAGAAGAAAGTTGTGAGGACCGAGTGTGGAAAGTCACCACTGCCAAAGAAATCAAACATTCTTCACAATCAAAAGGTTTTAATTAAAGTTGTCTCTTTTTCGTTTTGATTTTGTCCTCTATGATCTTCTCTTGTGAGGTACTTAGTTTTTTTCATCAAAAGGCAGTGTGTGGTCAAGGGGGAGTTAACTCTTCACTTGCATGGGCTTTAGATTGTGGCTGTAGTCTAGATAAGATGTCATAATAATGGTTTTGGGAAGGGAACCGAGGATTGAGGGACTGCATCTTTTCAGAGATTCTTAGCTTCTCTGTATTTCAATTTTTGGTGCCCATTTTTTGAGCCTCAAAGGAAAGATGAAGCATTTCTTATGTAAGAGAAATATGTTATCTAAAGGAAGGTCTTATCACTTTTGTGAGAAAAAAAAAGTTGTTTTTTAAATTGATTCTTATTTAAGGTAACATAAAATTTACACTGTTGCCTCAATTTTTGTGGGATTTAGAGTTAGGTTTTTTGCCCAAGGTACTGGTGGTAAGAGAGTTAAGCAAAAAGTTGCAGAAATTTAGTGTGCGCGCAGGATGCACACCCATAGAGCACGGTGCATAATTTTCCAGGTCAGTTTGTCAGGAATGAACAACAGTGCATAATAAAAGCATTTAAAGTTTGCAACAATCTTATTCACATGGACAGCACGGGCAAGCAGTCAGATCATCAACTGACTGGGATCATATCTGTGGTCATGATCAGCTTACCTCGTTGGCTGTGTTGTGCGTTCCCACAATTCTGATGTAGGTGACAGGCCTTGCCTCAAACGTAAGTGTCTGCCATGACCTGCAGGCATGAAGTGAAGTTCCAGGTCATTCCAAAACTAATAACAAGTTTACATGACGAGTCATGTCTAATAAGTCTACAATTCTATTCAGGCCCAAAAGAGAAAAAGCTGTGGCTAGGCAACTCAAACCAACCCTATTTTCTCCTGCCGTCCCTAAAAATTTTTTAGTGTGACAAAAACTAAGAAAGAAATCAAAGGCAAACAGCATATCATATTCCCTATGGGCACTAATTACATAAAACAGTTTTCATTGAAAGAGAAATCTTTATTTATGTTCATATGAATCTACTGTATCATGGCATTTCTTTGAACACACATATGTGACCCTCCATCACTAAATGAGTCGGTTGCGCAGTCGAGTCATTTTGCGTAAACCGCCCACAAAGAAGTTTGGGGTTGTAGTGGTCGACTTTGAGATTTTTGTTTATTTGGCTTCTCTAGTCCCTTCTTCATTGTATGAGTAAGTTTCGTTTTTGAAATCAACGTGTAAGAGTATGTTTTATGATGTTTTTTGGATGTGGTAAATCATGTACAAGAAAACATCTGCGAACCGATCATCGACATCAGGCATTTTCTCAAACTTTCGTAGCCGCCACTGCAACAGGTCAACGAGGGAATACCCTAGGCTGCCAACCAAAACCAAATTTGATTCGCTGGTGGTTGCTTCATCTCTGTGGCAAATTTCACAAGTCTAGAATAAGGGTTGCTAAGGAGAAAAGGGGAATAATGTCTGTAAACTTGAAATGCTTTTTTCTCAAAAAACGTATTTTAGGGTGTCTATCATAGGAAGGAAGGAAGGAAGGAAGGAAGGAAGGAAGGAAGGAAGGAAGGAAGGAAGGGAAGAAAGAAAGGCCTACCCATGACACTTTTTCCTTGTGGGGTGGTGGCCGAATTACCTGTAATGCCAATTTTGTTTGGGGGGTGGGTGGTTTGTCCTAATACTGATATGCACATGGGGAGAGAGTGGGACATGGAAACACACAGGAAGAGAGAGCAGTACTTACTTGCATGCCTCGTGTCTCTTGTCAGCCACCATGTGCCACTTGCTCTGGTCTGTGGACACTTCAATGTAGAAGCTGTAGCTCCGGTCATCGCAGTCCCACAGCAACAACCTGAGGGCAGCGGACGCTTGTGTCAGGGAGCAGTGGGCAAGGCAGGCAAGGCGCCAGGCACTACACATGACTGAATACTAACAGCCCATGGTCACGCTGGAGGAAGACCAGTTTTTTCTTCCTTTATCATGAAAGAAATCCACCACAAAGAAAGAAACTTCCCACAACACTGCCCAACAAGTGAATGGGAAGAATATCCGTCACCATAACCCTGACCATCCCAGAATAATTCACCCATAGATGCTGGTGTCAGTATCAATAACCCTCTCTCTTATCAATGAATTTGTTAAAGCTGCACTCATTTCTACTGATTTCCTCATCTGCTTCCGTGCTAGTTTTATTAGATCTCTTATCAAGTGCCATTACATATTCCAATCTGCTGCCAATCCCATATGACCTCTTGCTCAAATCATTCTCATCTTGAATGAATATTTCATATAACCGTCAGAGTGCCGTTACAACAACAACAAAAATGGCACACTCTAAGGGCACTGGCATTAATGGCAGACCAGCTGTGAAGTGTGCTGTGCTCCCATTGGTTGACAGAACCAATAGAGAGTGAGCTGAGTGAAGGTACTGTCAAGTGGGTGAAAATTTGCACTGTGGTACTCTGCTGTTGCAGCTCAAATTCAAATCACTCTTAGGCCAACAAAAAAATGTGGTCGTTAAAGTAACATGGCAATAACAAATTTTTCTTCAAATATGTGTTTTAGAAGAGGCCAGAATGAACATAAATAAAGTTTCTCATTTGCTGGAAATGCTTTTTTAAACATAAATAGTGGATTCCCTGAGCGCTTGCAGGGCAGGGAAAATGGGACAGCACAGGGTTTGTTGTATACTGTAACTTTTTTCTCTTTTTTTTTTGCAAGACTGAAAAAAACAGTTTAGGGTCAACAGATATAAATAGGATTAGATGGGTTGCCACAACCACAACTTTTTGGTTTTCTTTTGTGGCCTTATTTTAAAAAACTCTCATTCATCTTCATTTTTCATCAATCTCAATTACTAGTGACGTTTCATTCAAGGTGAATCTACACACATAATTATTGTTGGTCACTTTCAGAGTATCTCAATTCTCATCATTCTCATTCCCACATTCTCGTGTGAAAGTGATACACATGAATCTCTCTCACTGTCACATCGCATCTTCTGACCTCATGGAACCAATGATGACAGGCTGAGGAAGCTGGATGACGATGGCACCGGAGCCCAACTGGTGACACGTGTAGCCCGAGTCCCAGTCGTAGTGACGCACGTCCCCATTGATGAGTGCGTTGCGACTCCTGCTGACTCCCTCAGTGACACAGGCACTGTTTTTGATTGTGGCCACATTCTCAGTCGGCACTGGATGGGAAAGATGCAGGGGTCCTCAGATTCAGTGATGCACAATGGTTACTGGGAGGTTCACAACACATATGGGTGTATAAGCAAATGGGAAAGGCAACATCTCATGTCTATCATCTGAGACACAAAGTTCTCGGAAGAACAGGTGCCATCCACTTTCAACTTGTTGAGGAAACACTTCACCCTCCTTCACTATTCCATGTCAGTACCTGATGCAAGGATGCTTTACAACCAAAAGTCCCCCAGAAATGGCCACGAGCCAACTTTCCTATATATACTTATAGGCTCAGAAAGCTCTCCAGAATCCAAAAACAAAAACGGTCTCATGAACTCAGCTGATGTTTACATAAGTAAATGGCAAATTCCAAATAAGAAACATTTGCATTTGTAATGTTTCAAATCTCACAAACCACTGGCAGGGCTAGTAGCAGAAGATAAAATCACTCAAGCAAATCATGTATGCGCCTTGAGCATGTCTTAACTCATGATAAGGCGCTATATAAATCCACACATTATTATTATTATTATGTAAACACAGACTGTCAAGAAAAGTCACCACAATGTATCAGTCTGCTCCACACAAATTCCGACTTACCCAGGAGTCCCCGTTCGAGCTGGAATGGTTTAGTGGTGTAGAAGGCATCAAGCAACACAAGGTGGAACACTCGGTTGACTGTGTTGTGAGTTCCAACCACTCTGATGTACCTGAGGGTGACACAAAGCAACCATTGTAAACTTGAAAACAATTTGGTTCTAGCACACTATGATTCATCATTTCTCCCTACCCCTTGCTTCCACCTCGTGGAGGTATCATCTCATAAAGAAATTTTCCTGTGGTCATGAAACAAAACAGCTAATACAACCAAGTTAAAGATATGGAACAGTGGAACATATAGAACAGCAGTATCACAGGTTTTTCAAACATGTTACTGAAAGAAAGAAAACACACACACACACACACACACACACACACACACACACACACACACACAAACCAAAAACACCCAGTCTGGTTATGCTGATTGAGCCGAGGTACAGTGAGTTTACATGATGAGCCATCCAACATGAAAATACCAAATGCCAAGTGCCACAAGCAGTTCCTAAAGTAAAGCTAACACCTTTCCTTTCCTTCCCTAGCTAGACTGAGTACACACCTGACAACACGTGCTGGGAAGAACAGCTTCTGCCAGGACCGACACAAGTAGTTGGTGTGGTCTATCACTCTCTCATAGTCCTTGTCATCCATGGACACCTCCACATAGTAGGAATAGGACCTGCAACACACCCAGTCAAGGCATCAAGCACTTGAAATCTACATCACCACTTGTAGTTGTAAGGATCATAAATGGCAGTCAGGTCATCTAAAGCAGTAAATGAACCAGAGTACCGAATCACCTTGTACAACTGCTGTCAAGTTGAGCCATAACATCAAGAACTGATCTCCTAAAAAGATATGCTTGTGTTAACTCAGTTCTTATGCAGACTTCATCAAGAATACTTTCAGAAATATCACTCAGGAGTGAGCTTCATACAGCGATGAATCACTCTCTTTCAAGTTGTACAGAGAGAAAAAGTATATAGACAAGTAGGCAGGCAGACAGGAAGGCAGAAAAACAAAGATGGCAAGCAGTTAGACAGGAAGGTAGACAGGATGGCAGACAGACAGGAGGGCAAACAGACAGGAAGGTAGACAGACAGGAGGGCTGACAGACAGGATGGCAGACAGGAAGGTAGACAGACAGGACTGGAGACAAGAAGCAGACAGACATGAAGGCAGACATACATGAAGGCAGACATACATGAAGCTAGACAGACAGGAAGGCAGACAGGAAGAAAGGCAGACAGGAAGGAAGGCAGACAGGAAGGAAGGCAGACAGGATGGCAGACAGACTGAATGGCATACAGACAGGGTGGCAGACAGACAGGGTGGCAGACAGACAGGAAGGCAGACATACATGAAGCTAGACAGACAGACAGAAAGCCCGACAGACATGAAGGCAGACAGACTGTGAGACAGGAAGGCAGACAGACAGGAAGGCAGACAGACATGAAGGCAGACAGGAAGAAAGACAGACAGGAAGAAAGACAGGCAGGCAGGCAGACAGACAAGAAGGCAGACAGAAAACCCACTGACCTCGTGTCCCTGTCCCAGAGCAGCAGCCTGAGGGCGTTGATGATGTAGGGCTGTCCGAGCTTGACCACAATGCCCTGGCCATTGTTGTCGTCAATGGGGTGCCTGGAGAAACCCCGGTCAAGGTCATAGTTCTGCGAGTCTCCATCCAGCAGAGCTGCCTTCAACTCCCCTCGAATGACAGATGCTCCATAACGAGCTGTAGCAATGTTCTCCTCAGGAACTGTAAAAAATGTCAATTAAAAAATTGTTGCCACAACTCATTTATTTCTAAAAAGTATTGAGGCCCTAATGAAAAGTAGTACAAGGGGATACAGTTTTGCTCTTGTTAAATGCCATCCCTCATAGTTCGGCTCGCAAGTTCAGAACCAAGGTAAGACCTGGGTTCTTTCTTAAATATGAAGGATTTTAAAGGCCTCTTTCCAGTACTAATGCTTACTCCCACACCTATGCAAGAGAATACATACTTATAGTATAAGTAACTGCACACTACTTAGTGAAGGTTCAAGGTTCACGCAACTACAACAGCATCTCTTATCACAGACCCAACCTGCAGGCAAACTTACTTAGAAATCCGCGATACTTTAGGTCCATGTCCCGAGACTCTGTCTGTACTTTGATTGCATCCAGAATGGTGTCTGGAGAAACCAGATTAGTGGGCCGCACCTGAAGACAAGAGGTAAAAGGCCTGCAATGACGTTTCCTCCCAGGTCTGTGCGGGTCCAATCACTTCGTCCATCACTCCATGGTCTCCAATGTCCTGGCTGAGGTGGCTTGGTATTCTCATTGTGCCATTTGGATAAGTAATGGCAGAAAAAGGAGTGCAGCAGGTGCAAATCAGAATAAGTGAATGGAAGACACATCTCAAGATAATCTGTCTCCAGCAGTCACTACTGCATCAAGATTTAGCTCAATGAAGACGTGATGTCTCACATTCAGCAACGTCAGTAACATTTATATCAGGCGTTGCATTTTCATTGAGTTTAGAGCATTACAGTGCAGTACAGTCCAAAAAGTGGAGTGACTCACCTCATTGAGCAGCTCATTCATGGTCATGAGAGGCAGGCGGATTTTCTCCAGGATTGGAGTGGGATCAATGCTGGAGTTGGTCTCAGCCCACCTCTGGATGGCTTGGAAAATGTCTATCTCAGGGGCACAGAAGGAGTCCCTTGAAATCAGCTCTCGCATGGAAGACTGCAGCAAGAAGCAACAAGCAGATGGCTTCTTTGTAAATTTATCCCCTTCCTTTCCAGACTCTGACCTCCAAAACATACCCAGTCCTAACAATTGCTTTGACAACATCTTTTGATGATCAAACCTCTCCACACACGTCAGATCCTGTTATTGTGATTTGGATCAAAATCAATGTCCTTCCATATGCTTCACAATGTAGATGGTGTGGTAGACTGCAATCACTGCAGAGTGAGGAGGATGCACACCTCAGGAAATTCTGACCTATGTATGTGGGCGTAAAGTATAGACACGATTCTTTCCAATCATGTAAAACTTGCGAATGGGAGAAATTGTAACAAAGTTATGAGCCACTGAAGACTGGTTTTAATATTACGGATGGATGGATGGATGGATGGATGGATGGGATGGATGGATGGATGGATGGATGGATGGATGGATGGATGGATGGATGGATGGATGGATGGATGGAGTGAGTTAGTTTGACTCATTGGATACCAATCACACAGATGCTGCGCGACGGAGAGGCGTTCCCTTGCTACGCATCACACAGGCCTAAGACAAATTTCCATTGACGACTGCTTCATGCAAGGGACATAACTTTTGTTGACTTATTCAATGAGCCTCTTGATGATGTCAATGACTTCCCTTGGCTATAATTTTGAGTACAAGAGTCAGAACGAAGCTCGAAGTACACGCACCCTACATTTGTTTACATTCTCTCCAAGAAGTCAGCCAGTCGATCACATTCGTGTTGCGCACGTTCGGAAGAAGTTTTAGTGGTGAATATTGAGGAAGGATCAGATGTAGACGATGTTTTGATGGACGAATATGAAAGCTGGAGTGAACGTGATGATGGTTTAGATGAATCTGAGGATGATTTGCAGACCATGCAAGTAAAACTTAAAAGTTAAAGGTGAAAACACATGGTTTGTGTGTTTTATAGCATGGTGATGGATGACATTGACTTGTTTTAATGTCTTTTGATTTTGCAAGAGGAAATGGTACTCTTCCAAGTGATACAAAGTTCAAGTCTCTGGGTGTAGGACTTTTTAAACGTTGATTTTTCAAAATCGTAAAAAAAACAGCGTAACAAGGGGATGAACGCCTGCATTAGGATTCATATGCAATGAATTAATGACCTTTTAGCTGTGTAAGCTATATGTGGCCCAAACATTATTAGAAATACATAATTAATGTTAAGGCAATGTGTTAAAGGCAATGGGCGCGTTTGTTAGGCAAGTGGCTCGCCTTGATGGCTAGTCGAGTGCTAGCGAGATGCACCTACAGCTATTGAGCGAAAAACGTAGGCAACGCCTAGCCCTCGAGATTCTACACCTAACAAACGCGCCCAATGAACGTCCTGCTGGCTATTCTGAATGTAGAATGTCAGCTCCACTGACCAGCTGGATGGATGCCGACAAAGCTCAGAAAAACACTTTGTTGTGCTATACCCAAATGGATGCAGGTTCCACAATCTATCACACCTGTTTAACATACATGTAAAACCGAATGGAAAACAGAATGAATGTAATGAAAATGTTGATCATATGTAGGCAACCATACTCTATGTGTGTACTAGCACATGTTCTGTGTTTCTGTGCAAGTGTAAGTGTGTTTGCATGTGCATGCATGCAAGCGCATGTGCATGTAATCCTACAGTCTTCCAAAAAAATTTGGACAACCAATCCACTTTAAAACTTTTTTAAAAGTTCCCCTTACCCATCCCTCACCCTGCCAAGCCATGTGCTCACCTGTGAGAGAGCAAGGAAGGCTTCCCCCTGAAGAATGTCCTGTGCGTGTCTGTCCATGAAGTCCTTGCAGACTGAACACAGTGAGGACAGCGAGTACATGTTGGCCAGGTCATAGATGAAGCAGACGTTGCGGATGTTGAGGATGGCTTTCAGGTAGTCAGAGATGGCCGACTCCAGCTCCACAAAGCCAAACCTGTGTGCCAGGCCCAGAATGTCCAGCAAGTTCTCCTCCTGGAAGCACCGAGTTTGATGTGACACAACACAAAGTACAGGTATGGGTTGGTTTATTGCATGCAACTGGTCATGAGCCGTCACCTTGTTTCAAACTTTGGATTCTGCTTCTATTTGACACAGTTCATTCAGCCTGATTATCCCTTAAGGGGGAAAAAGACAATGGGCGTGTTTGTTAGGTGTAGAATCTCGAGAGAATCTCGAGGGCTAGGCGTTGCTTATGTTTCTCACTCATTAGCCGTAGGTGCATCACACTTGCCCTCGACTAGCCATCAAGGCGAGCCACTTGCCTAACAAATGCGCCCAATGAGGAGAACTGGCTTAAGGACTTTTCTTCTCAAGTTAAATTTCCATGAATCTTTTTTTAATTCAGAGGTAAATAAAAGCAAACATCATGAGGTCAAATGTAATTTATGTTTCAAATAAAATATAGATAGGAGTTTGTAAATGAGTCCCCAAATGTACACATTTTAAAAGTGCATCTCTATACATTATAAATTGGACATACATGTATGCATCCATGTGTCTGCAATTAAAACTATTTGTGCGTACAATGGGTTACAAACAACATGTATGATGTACACATCCCAACATACAAAATATCAGTAGATATGGCCATGCAGCCCCATTAAGACTGATTATCTAGTCTGTCGCAGCTGTCAAAGTTATCACAACTCAGATACTATGTCCAGTTTCAACACGTACACTACACATGGTCAAGGTTATTTCTACATATAGCATTTGCTGCTTACAAGTGTTGGAGATCAGCCGATAGCTCCGAAAGAGTGACAAATTCGACAGCATCATTGGTTCAGAATAGTTTGTAGTCATACATCAAACTGGACAGTCTTCCAAGCCATCCCTCCACAACAACAAACCCTCCAGCCCACCTTGATTTCCACCAGGTTCATGCGCCCAGTGTAGATGTAGCGAAGGATGGCAGAGAAGGCAAGGGCAGGGGTGTCCGGCAGAGTGATCTCTGTGGTGCCAGGCTGCGACTCCTTCATGCCGCCATACAGCATGGCGCTGGAGGTAGAGATATGGTTCCATCAGTCAAGCATGGAAAGAACTGCCATCTGCTCTGGTAGCAGACTCGATTCACTTTGTAGAGTATGAACTTTCCCACACCACTGAATGCATGTGTGGGTCAGGAGGAGCTATCCTAAATACTTTCCCACACCCCTGAATGCATATATATGTAGGTCAGGAGGAGCTATCCTAAATACTTTCCCACACCCCTGAATGCATGTGTAGGTCAGGAGGAGCTATCCTAAATACTTTCCCACACCCCTGAATGCATGTGTAGGTCAGGAGGAGCTATCCTAAATACTTTCCCACACCCCTGCATGCATGTGTAGGTCAGGAGGAGCTATCCTAAATACTTTCCCACACCCCTGAATGCATGTGTGGGTCAGGAGCTATCCTAAATACTTTCCCACACCCCTGAATGCATGTGTAGGTCAGGAGGAGCTATCCTAAATACTTTGGAAAAAAAGTAGTTGAGGTTATGGTAACCCTACTAACCCTATTTATTCCTGCTGACCCTAAAGTTCTTGTTTCATCGTGAAAAAAAGAAAAAGAAACAAAAGATGGTAAACAACAAATTGCATGCTGCCCCATCTTCCTGCCATAATAGTACTTGGGGAAATCCACTATTCATGTTTACACAGAGTGTTCTGCACAAGAGAAACTTGATATACGTTCAACTGACCTCTTCTAAAACAAATTTCCTTAATTTTTTTGCCTTGTTACCCTAACCACAATAATCTTTCTTTTCCCCCTTAGAGACTAGAAACTGTAGAATTACATGAGGATAATCTCTCATGTACAATTCTTAACCTTTAGAGCGCTGTGGGCGAATGTATCCACCATGCGTTTTCTTTCCCAAACAGCAGCCGGCAAATGTATCTGCCTGAACAATAGGGCCTATTTATAGAAACAGTATCTGAGAGTAGTGGGACTTTGAGAGCTGATTCAACAGTGGAGTACACAAAAGAGACATAGTTTTCGCATCTGCTCGCATTATTTCAATTTTTTTAACACTGGATTTTTCTGCTAATTTTTGTGTGTGATGGTTGAACACAGCTGGAGTTTTGCTTTACGTCATCATAGACTATGAGGTATTGGTTGAATTTTTCTTTTATTCTGACTAGGAGGAGTATTTTGGGTTTGAGGGTGAAGAAGACTCCCTCTTGGAGAGGGAGCATAGTGACCAAGAGTCAATCGTAGTGCATGATTCCGAGGTTTCAGTGTGTGAGGAAGAAGTTCCAATGAGTGCTCCAAATGGATATGACCATCAGTGGTTACCATTGATTACTGTTGAGCCTGGCCCAGCTTTTGTTCCTGATATTCTGTCTGAGACGGAATATATTGGTTTATTTTTCATCGACGATGTCTTTGATCTTATTGTCGAAGAAGCAAACCGATACCAGGCTCAGATGTTGTCAACGAACGGAGGAGTGGGAGAATATTTTGGCCTTTAACAATGGACGCAGTCTCCTGTGACCAAACGCAAATAGATACTAGATGAAGTACAATTGCAAGTACTGAAGACTGCCTTTGTATCAGTGTCCCTGCTTTGTCAGATAGCATTTTCTGATAACTTTCAAGGTTCCCTGCACTCTTTTTCTTCACAAAGAGTAACCTTTGTAGAGATTCTGGAATGGAGCAAGAGCAAGTTGCAAACTATGTACGGTGAGCTTGATTTTTGTTTTCCACATTTTAGATATTGCTGGTGAGTTTGCCTTCCTTCCTACGTAGCCAAATTCTAGTGACTGCATCAAAAAGAGCATGGAATGTTCTGTTAGAACACCCAAAATCAAGATTTTTTTATTCATACAGAAATGTTCATGTAATTTCAAACTAAAGAAGGGTCGTTTTTCCTGTATGCTGAAAAATTATCTGGCTATAGGGGGGAAAAGGTCCAAAATAGCTGGCGTTCTAAAGGTTAAGTGATAAAAGAACAGATAAATGGTACTTGTATCTGAGCCTTATCCATACAAAAACACGTTCTATTTTCTAATACAGAGCATAAAACCTGCGTGGGGCAGAAACGGAAGAAGTTTAAAAACCTCATGAATGTTTCGTGAGAAGTTGACACAAAGTAAACTCTGTATTGTAAAATCAAAATAAACATTTTCACCACAACTGAGACAAGATTACACAGTGGTCTAGGCAGTTGTCTATCACTGTGACGTTTTCTTACACAACAGCAGCACATTTGCAATTTTTACCTACTGCTGTGGCCTATACTTTTGTTTCTAAAGGAAACACTCCATTTGATGAGATCACAAAGGCCTCCAACAATCCAACCAGTTCAGACTGCCACACAAAATAACAGGGGAAGGGAACCTGCAAGGAAATAGAAAGAGAGGTCGACCTCGAAACAGTTGGCGCCGAGACCTGGACGCCGATGTCAAGAGAACAGGCCACTCTTGGGGACAGTTGGAAAAGATTGCTCAGGACAGGGAGGGCTGGAAAACCCTTGTTAGCGGCCTATGACCCAGGAGGGGTCAAATGCATAGATAGAGATAGAAGGGCAAATAAACAACGTAACTCACCGAAAATACTCCGCCCTGGCTGCCAGGATGACTTTGTGTGCAAAGAGACGCTCGCCCTCCACCAGGAAGGTGATGTCGCTGTACTCCTCACTCTCCACCAGCTCCCCAAAGTTCTCCGACAGGAAGCCCATGTGGTCCACCACCCCCGCAGGGGTGGGAGAACGCAGGTGGCGATGGTCACACATTCCGAAGCAACACGTGTCCTCACAAACAGTCAGGCATTTTCTGCAAGAACCGAAGACGATAGTTTGGAATTTTCAAAAGCATAGCATGCCCTCATAAGTACCTTGACAGACTGTATCTGGAAAGTTCATATTTCTTAAGTTCCTAATACAGAGCTAGACACTTATAAAGTTGTCAACTTGGGAAGTTAGAAGCAAATATAGTGCCTGAAAGAATGTAACTTTCCTAGACTCTCCTTTTGAACCAATATACAACTATCTTCCTCTTTTACTACTTTCACTTTGGAGAAGAAGACATGTTGAAGTGGACACATGTAGAATTTGCGTTGAATGTTTTATCAAGAACCATGATCTTCGCCAGAAATTGTGTTGTAGATTGTGGAATTTAGTTTTATTTTGACAGTGTGAGCAGTGCAACAGAGTCCATCATGTGAAGTTTTGCCTCACCACAAACAAGCATGATGAAAATGAAAGAACACAAGGAGCACTGCATTTGTGTTCCACCAAATGAACATTTCTGTGAAATCCTCACAAGGCTGATGTCCTTCAGATAATTCACCATTCTTTGAATTTAAATCCTTGCACATCTTTCATTTTTATCCACTGACTAGATGCAGCTGAGGCTGCTGTGAAAAGAAATCATTGCTGATGTAAGAATACCCACCATCCCATCCATCACTCCAAAATGAATGCTCTTCCTTGTAGAACATTCATTTTATAAATTAAATGCTACACAAAGGTAAGGTTAAAGGTGCTCTTTTTTATATTGCAACTTTTTCATCCATTGATAGATGCTCAAACCACACATTCACCCCATGGTCATCAGGCTACCTCTTTGTATCACTCCAACACCGTCTCTACTCCCTGGGGAGCAACTAATCATGCATTTTCTCCATTTCACTGAAAGAAAGGGGCTGCCATACCTTTAACAACAAAGATGCAGAAAGAAAAAAATGTCAAATGGCGTCGTTTACCATCTAGTTGCAACAATGCAGACTACAGGCAGTGTATCCACGACTATATATAGAGAGCATTAGACCAAACAATTATAAAAAATCAATTTTCCAGTAACTTCTGTGGGTATCTCCATGCCAGGTAACATTTCTTGGCATACTGCTGTAGTTGATAAGTTTTCTGCCAGAGCCTCTGGAACAATAACACTGCACACGTCTACATCAAATTAACTTTCATTTTCTTTCATTTAAAATGTACCATTGTCAATAGTTGGTCTATGTTGGAAAACACATAAGTAGTAACCGAGTATGATATATAGATCTCAAAACTCATAATCAATTACTTTTTCTTGGAATGTTAAACATACATGGAAACATTTCCAGTAGCATTCCTCAACAAAAGATGGCAATGAATCTCCTAGTTCCCAGAATTATGACTTATGAGTTGTGTGTAGTCAGGCTCACCTCTTCCGGCTGGAAAAACTTGTCATACTAATGCTGCTTCAATGTGAGAAAAGGGAATCACAACCTTGATACTAATGAGTCTGCCATTTTCATGGCTCTGTTTATGCAGTCAAAATAGCTGTGCCTGGGATTCCCAAAGACATGCACTGTCACGCAAAACGAAACCTCTGGCTTTGATCAGCAATGTAAATTGCTTGCAGTTCCACGTGCTATCGTGCCTGTGCAAATGGTGTCGACGTCTCGCTCAGGCAATGCGACCACTGTGTCAACGATGTTACTTGTTAGCTGCTTGCACAGCGACCAAATGACAAGAGATGTTCGGTTTGGTGCAAAAGCACGACATTGTTTCCGTAGTATTCATGCTCATCATAAACAGTGAACTAAATCAGACAGCAAGATAACGATCACGAAAACTAGCACAGATTGAGCGAGAGAATTTGAGCCACCGTGCACGCATAGCCTGAAAGAAAGCTTAGCGGTGTCCACGACAAAGAACGGTACTTTGTGCAGAGAAATAAACACGTGTTTTCTTTCCTATTGTACGCGGAAATAAAACAAGACACACTGGAATTTGTCACTATTTCGACTTATCCAGGCATTCGACCCGTGTTTACATTGCCACATTCGTACGACAATGAGCAAACACACTTAAAACAATTACAGTTTTGCACCTTACATTCGCATGATAATGCTTGTGATTTTAGTATAATTGATTCAATTAGTACACAAATAACAAACGATCGTGGGACAAACTCGTATAAAATAGCAATGACTTCGTCTTACCTCGCTGCTACTCATCATTCCGCCATTTTGCTTCAGGACCGTGAAAACATCAAAGATTCGTCCGCTAAAAAAATAGTTTATCACTAAAGTAACTGCAAAGTTTGTAAGAATATCATTTTAACACAAAGACCACACATCTTTTAAACCTTTTTAGTTCAAAATTTTCATTGACTTTCCCCCCAACAAAAATTAACGATGTGCTGAATGGTAATATTAATCCGCTCTTCGGGTAGTCGTGATAAAAATAGTATCACCCGGCTTGTTTATATCGTTCAACATGCGACCAAAGCTTTGATGCGACCAAAGATCGTTCATTTCACGCGTCGCCATCTCTAGATCGCCTTGTTATCGGCTAGCTATAGCTGAGTTGAGTAATCTTATCCTTACCATCCTTTAAGTTTTATGTAATTAACATCCCTCGACAAATCATGCTCGCCACAGGTGGAGAGAAGGACCATTTGCTACTAGACCTATATATATATATATATATATATATATATATATATATATATATATATATATATATATATATATATATATCCGTCCCTCTGTATGTGCATGCGTGCGTGTGTGTGTTGGTTGAGACAGACACACGCGCGCGCGCACGCACACACGCACGCACGCGGACGGACGGAGACGGACATATTGAGCTGTTATCGGTACCAGCGATCGGGATTGATCGAACGGCCCAGTGATCAGGGGATAAAGTGTAAAGCGACTTGAGACCCAGACATAGGTGGTACGTGCGTCACAATGAAAAAACAAACCACTTTTTTCACCTTCATTTGATTAAGGTAAAAGACTGGGAACATCGGTGGGCAGGAGGCGTACGTTGGCGATCGAACTCAAAGTTGGCACTCCATTAGTTTGATGACCACGTAATTCTGTGGGTGTAAAGCTCTGTATGGGTCAATGTCAACACTACGTACACAGAGGCCCAGCGTTTGGTGTACTCGTTGGCACTACGTTGGCCCGAAGTGCGATTGCTATAGAGGGAAGCATCTACAAGTGAAGACTTGTCAGTCACTGCATACATTGCAGTACTGCGCTGTGCAATAATGGTGTCACTGTGCAATCATGGCATGCTGTGAATTAACAAGTGTACGAATAAAGCTCTTAGAAACTGACAACTGGATTTGGATTTTCGAAGTTCCTGGTGCAAGCTGGGATAACCCTCATATCTCTCGATCGATGTTAGGAAGGAGCGCGGTCCTAACATTAACTTAATTATTGGCTCATCTGTAAGATATATATAGTGCACTCTTGAGAGAGAGAGAGAGAGAGAGAGAGAACGAACAAATGAACAAACGAATGGTTTATTTCATCAGGCCACCTACCCCTTTCAAGTTGGTACAATTCTTTAAACAATAACAAAAAGAATTAATCAGAGAAAATTGTCAAACAAAAAGGCTGTCATGCTCTGCAGACTCCAGAGCTTCATCTCTTTGTTTAAGTGCTTTGTATAATGTGCTCACCAGCCTAGTTACTTTCATTTCTTTGTTGGACATAAGAAACTTGAGTGGATCACTACTATCAGTCTCAAAGATAGTAAATAAATTACGTGCTCTCAAATCATATAAAGCAGGACATATGTAATAAGAAATGCATTTCTGTCTCATCATGTTCACAACAGAGTGGACACAATGGCAAAATTACATCACTAGCATATCTGTATTTCTGCACAAACAAATCTGAAATGCCCGTTCTACGTATCCAATCTCTGAATACCTTTTTGTCAAGGTCATACAGATATTGTTCAGCCGTACAGTCCGTCTTGAAAACTCGATACAAAGAGTATCTATTGCTATTTAGCACTTGTGATTCCCAGTCACTGTAGAATCGACCCAAAACTTGTTCTCTGAGAGAGAGAGAGAGAGAGAGAGAGAGAGAGAGAGAGAACGAACGAATGAAAACTTTATTGTATAGGCCATCAGCCCAGTACAATTAAAGACTCACTAACAAGGGTACATATGTCACAATTCATTATGTAGATCCCCTCCTTTTAAATGCATGGAGTAAATAAGTGCTCACAGATCTTATTCTTTCTCTGTCGTAATTTGAGAGACACATCATCAAACTTTCTTGCATATATAGTTAGACCAAAACAAAAATGTAGATATCTTATTCGTAAATCTTTGTATGCTGGACACACAAATAGAAAATGTATTTCATCCTCAAATCTCTCATTGCAACTAGGACACAACAGCGTAATTGGCTCACTATTGACCAATCCACAGCCACGCCCCTTTCTCGCTGTAGCTCGCTTGGTATCACATGCAGGCGGCAAAATGGCTTCCACGCGAACGCTGACTGACTCGTTGCGTTGTATTTCGGACAGCATTTGTGTCTCATTTTTGCCAGACAGTGAGAAGATTTCTCAGACTGTAATATACAGGGGTATGAATAAATACTACTCATGTTATTTAGACGAAATAAAGATCTATGAGCAAGAGGCTTCAACGGTGGAGGTGACAGCTCGGGAAGTGGAGGTGGTGCTGGCATCTGCATGACAATGAGCGTCGTATCTGTCTGTTGTCAGGTGCCTGTAAAATGTTGATCAAGTGTTCCAGTGATCCTCACTCAACCCTCACGCTTCCTCCCAAAATTTGCTTCCTAAAGCCTAGAAATGAATAAACTTATGTTAAACAACAGTAATGTTCAATTTCAACTGCAGATCTGAGACTCACCCCCGCGCAGACTCCTTTGTTTTTATTAAGCCGGTTGAGATTTAGCTGATCGTGTGGCCGGCAGCATGCCTTGATCCACGCCATGGCATCGGCTCTTCTGCTTTTTACAGAGGGAAATTGATGCAATTTGCCTCCTACTATTTTATCAGGATATCGTTGATCACCAGAGCATGTGCCCCACTGGCAGTGAACAACTGTTTTGTGTTAGTTGTGCGATAGGCTAGAACCGAAGCGAAAACGCGTGATGGAGTCAAAGAGACGCTGGTTCCAGACAGTGCCATATTTGTGATACCAGTGTGAGCCAGAGAAGTCTGCGCTAAAAATAGACTAGTTCCGCGCCAGCGATTGGCTAAGCCCAGCGACCGCGTGGGCCGTGTGGATGGGTCTATATATATATATATATCTATATCGGTGTACGGAGAGAGAGAGAGAGAGAGAGAGAGAGAGAGAGAGAGAGAGAGAGAGAGAGAGAGAGAGAGAGAGAGAGAATCTGAATCTGAATCTTTATTTCGGCCAACGACCTATCATGGTTATAACAGTACAAACATGTAAAATTGCAATGCTATATATACACGAAGTTGTTAAGCAGTTCAAACTGTACAGTGATCAAAATACATGTTTAGAATATTCTCAGAGAAGATCACATTGGAACAGTTACAATCAATACTGTGTTAACAAAATTATATCACATCAAGCGAACATTATTTTAGCAACGATAATATAGGACAGTGTACTGAGACCGAATAGAACAATGTTGTGAGAATAGAAGGAGTTCCTGACAGGTGATTATTTTAATCAATTACAGTTTACATGATGGATGACATAGAGTTCTTTCGGTAATTTTTTGACTGCGATGGTTCATACTGTAATATATAAACATTGCAACATCGCGCGCGAGAGAGAGAGAGAGAGAGAGAGAGAGTCTCAGTAACTTCAGTTCTGCTGGGTAAGGCATCAAAACATTGTTGGAATTTCTCAAAGGACTGATCCGAGTATTATTTAGTACAACTTCAGGATATCCAGGAATGCTTGAATTTCTCATCAAAAAGCCCCAGTGGGCCATACATGCATGGTCAAAATGTAAGAGAAGTGGATTCCAAAAAGCAGGGATTCAAGCACTTCCAATAAATTTTTGTTTTGTAAAAGGAGGCACTATTTTACTGGCAAGACAGTGGAAGGCAAGGACTGGAGAACCCCTAAAACCCCACAAAGACTGACCTGAAACATCCATCTTGGATGCGAACTGCATCGAGACAGGTGGTAGGGCCGTCTGGCCACACTGTATGGGGAGTGGCGGTCAATTGGGGTTTCAAGGTAATGTAGGCTAGCCCTTGACAACAAAGTATTTTTAATAGGGTAATGGTGCTTTCGTTATTTTGAACGTGGTTGTAGTCTGTTCATTGCTGCAAGTTCCACCCATGTAAGTTTCACACTTTAGACAGATGATTCGCTTGAAAATTAATGAGACCACAGTGTATGCCATGCATGTGCGTGTTTGTGAGAGTAGGTTGTCGCTGACCACATGTTGAAAAGAGGCAATCAATGAGAATTCAGTTGTTTCCAAGTTCCTTGTCTTTAAAAAAAAACTGGTCCATTTTTTTAAAGTGCTCACTGCAGTGTCTGTTGATCAGACGACGCATTATTAAAGGCTCTGCACATCCAATAGAAGATAGGCAGCAGTCTCATTTCTTGTACCATTGACATTTCATGTTTCTTTCAGTATGCCTTGGCGTCTACAATTCGCACTTTCAACTGTGCACAAGCTCCCGAATCGCACACACACACACACACACGCATCATCTCTTGGGTAAAAACAATAGTCATCTTGTGCAAGGCTTTGAAATGTTTGTTTGAAGCATTTTCAGAAAAGTGCTTTCTACATGTAGATTGCTATGGGTTAGTGCTGGGCATTCACTCCCAACACTGAAGTCATGTCATGACAGCCATTCCATCCTGTAGCAAGATGTCAAAATGGAAACTGAAGACCTTCCTCTCTCAAAGATGTTACCATTGGCTGATCGATGATGCCTCCTTTTCCAAGCAAGTGTTTGATTTGAACTACGTTGAAAAGATTCACAAGCTATGGCAATCAACTTTTGACTTGAAGGGGGGTTTGACACTATTTGCATTATCATGTACACTTGTTGAAGCATATATTTCTTTATTCAAACATACACAAATTAATAAATCACCCAATTATTTCATTTCTTACATTTCCGTGCTGTTTGAGTGACACAATTACACAGGAAGATATCTCATTAACATCACAAGTACCAACATCAACAACTATGTGTCTCACTTTATTGTAAATTCCACTCCCTTCATGCAAACAAGACAAATCAACAATACAACTACCATCAGCATGAAAAAGTAGGAACGCTGTCAATTGAAGGGTAAACATGTTCAATTCCATGAATCACTTGAAATATGCATCTTTGATTTCAATTTACAATAACAAAACAATAAATTGCAATAAATCACACTATACTCATCTTCCACAAATCGATGAAATGGTCATCATAATACATACAGTAAAAGACCTCATTTTTCCATTCATCTTCAGCAATTATGACTGCAAAAAACTAAAAGGCAAACATTCACTTGCATTGTCCATATGGTTTAGCAAGGATTATAATATTTTTTGGCTTCCTGAAATAACAAATTCTTTGTCTTATTCCAAGTTATTGATTGATACCCTTTCTGCAAAATTTATCAACTCTCCAAGCACAATAACATGATTAACTTCCTGATATTTTGAATACAACTGACAAAATGGGAAAACAAAGAAATCAAATGAAATCAAATTTAATAGTGATTGGAAAAATCTTCCCAAAGTTTTCAAAAACAGCCAAAGAAAAATCACTAAATTCCGAATTCACAGCACACCACAGCCGGCTCAGTCTAAGGTCAAGATAGCCATAGATTCACATCAGTTGCAGTCTGTGACACTCTGACACACTCGCAGCAATGTGCAGGCCGACTCAATAGCCATGCTCACCACAAACTCTCCCACTTTGACCGAGTCAAGGCAAACTCCTCTTCTCACAGCCAAGTTCTTTGTCTCCTCCACAATCATGTCAGACCCAACTTTCCTATGGAGAGTTGGCACCTTCTCCTTCACCAGCATCTCAAAACTGTCCACCATGCTGGCACTTATCAAGCCACAGGCACAAGTGAGCGACATGGACTTGGCAAGTTCCACTGTCAGGTCAAGGCCACTGGGAACTCTCCAGCAGTGGTGGTGAATTGTGTCTGTGAAAGGGACTTCACTCTGGTCACCCAAGGTCCTGGCCAGCTGGTTCAAACAGGAAGTGAAGTTGCCCACCACCCACTGGGCTTGAGACTTGCTGCAGCCATGCTTGTCCATCAGTAGGTCCAGCTTGCCCAGCATCTGAAGCAGGAAAAATCACAAAGATGTTTCAATTTGCCCCAAAAGATATTTCAAAGCAGTTCTCATACCTACTGCACCATTTCAAAAGCAATTTCAGTAGTCTACGGGCAAGTTTGTTAGGCAAGTGGCTTGCCTTGATGGTTAGTTAAGGGCAAGCGAGACGCATCTACAGCTAACGAGCGAGAAACGTAGAAAACGCCTAGCCCACGAGATTCTCTTGAGATTCTACGCTTAACAAACGCGCCTTTTAACATGATCTTTAATAGGAGTTTCCCACATATCATTTATGAGTCTAATTTTCAAGTAATCATTTGTTTTTTAAGCAGGGTTCGTACAGGTTTTTAGATACAAAATTCCATGACTTTCCATGAGCCTCAATAACATTTTCCATGACTTAGCGTCCTGTGATACATGACAGTTTTAAAGAGAAAAGTGTATGGCGCATGACCAAACTCACGCACAATACACCTGTTGTAAAAAAAGTTCTAATTCTTTTTATTATATTTTACAGCAGATTGATTCAAAAACTGACAAATGCAAGTTAACAAACAAATAATGAATGGACATTACTTTCATCTTTTTCAAATCTTTCGTAATTGTAAAAATCCAGTAATTTGAAATAGTGCGCGATACTTTTCATGTGGCTTTTCAAGGCTGCCTCTCCCATGTTGGACACATCAAACTCTTTTTCACAAAATCGGCACTTTGCCATCCCATTCAGTTTCACTCGCATGACCCACTCACGGTATTTTTCGTCTCGTGTCCAAGTGTCTTGAAATCGACACTTTCCAGGCATGATGATAATCTCAAAGAAACACTGCACCACAAACAAAACAAGCTCTTTTCACTTTCTCCTCGTTTGAACCAACTGACCCGACCGGCGTGGAAATGAAACCAGGTCACCTAGCCAAAGAACCAATCAGGAAGCAGAAGACAAACGAGCCTTCAAAATTAACCAATGGGATGCAAGGGCACGTTTTCGTGTCGTTCGCAGCGTGTAAAAATACATTGAGAGTATCGCGCGAAGCACAGCCTAGAAAACATTTTTTAAAATTTATTCTTATTTATTTATTAAATTCCATGACTTCCATGACTTAAATTGAAATTCAATGATTTTCCAGGCCTGGAACATGAAAAATCAAATTCCATGACTTTTCAGGTTTTCCATGACCTGTACGAACCCTGTTAATGAATTGGGTTTCAGATATGTAACTGTGAATGAGAATACAAGGCTTAGATACGAAAAATGACAAAATGAAATACTTCAACCTTAATATAATAGATATATTCATGGACATTCCAGAAAAAATAGCATGTTCGTAGAGGGAATCTAATTTTTTTACAATAATGTAAATACCAGGAAACATATATGTGACTTAGTGTGATGGTAACTTAACTCAGTGTTTTCTCCAAAACTGTTTTTGTTCTTTGGCCTTGTTCCTATCGATTGGTCACATTAAAAAAAAATTAGATTGGCAAATTGTACACAACACATGAGTTCAAGAATGAATATGCTGCCACCCAAAAGTGCACATTCAAGTTATGTTATACAAAAATGTAGACAATGAAAGCTTAGTCCTCACATGCAAATCATTTGCACCTTACCATCACAGCGTCAGCTAATGAAGGAAGCATCTAGCAGCTGTGGCTACATGCTGCTCTCAAGAATGCACCCTGCACCCAAGACATGCCTTCACTCTCAGACACTCCGTAGCCCACCAATAAGGCATTGTCAAGGCAGAATATTAGATCTATACAGACTGTCATTTTTCTATCATTCTCTTTATTCCTAAATGCAACACAATATAAAAACAAATTTCTCTTGGGAAAAAAAAAAGAAGACGCCATAGCATACCTTGTGTTGCACATAGGCAGCCATCTGCGAGTTCCAGCAGCCTGCTCCAGGCAGCACATGAGGGGCAAAGTAGACAGTCTCCAGGGCTCTCAATGCACTCTGCACCGTCACCTGGCAAGGCAAGGCACACTCTGAGCCTAGAACATTATCTGTTGCAGATCACACTGTACTGGAAAGAGTAGACAGCAACATCTGGCTGGAGATGCAAGATCTGGGTCGCATTCAAGATAGTCACTACGGAGTAGTGAGCAAGGCGTGCGCCAGTCAGTGAGCGAGAGTGGCAAAACAGCCAGTCAGTGAGCGAGAGTGGCAAAACAGCCAGTCAGTGAGCGAGAGTGGCAAAACAGCCAGCCAGTGAGCGAGAGTGGCAAAACGTTATTGGCACATGGTCAACCTGAACAACAAAATTCAGATAACGTAATGACAGGGTGCATCACGTGTCAATCTTCATCTCGCCCAAGGTCATTAAGAAGAAACTTGTTTTATCGGAAGTGGTCATTGTTATGACTGCCTTTTACATACTAGTTTCTTTTCGCAAAAAAAAATATCATTTAATCAAAGTGAACATGCAGGGCACTTGCTATTTTGGCAATCCCATTTAGGCTGGGAAGCACATATTCCAAATGCATCTCTTGTAAGAAAAGCAACTTGAGCACAACATTTCTACAAATCATGCAAGCTCTTTAAGGTGTCCATGCTCTCCTTCAACTTTTCAAGGCGGCCATCAACTTACTGTGTTGTTCCGAGCCTGTATCGATGCAATGAACCCAGGGCACATGACAATCCACCAGGAGCCAGAATGAGATACAACTTTCTCATGATCTACCTTTATTGCAGGTAAAGCTGATCATTACCATTCAAATATGGGAAAGTCAAAATAAACTACACAGAGCTAACTGCAGGCTCTGCTCAGACATTGCTAAATTTCTCCCAAGACAAACCTTGAGCTCATCCCTACGTTCCTCCCACGGACTTGTCAGAACAATGGAGACAACTGGTGAACACTTCCTGGTCAGATGCAGGAAGCTTTTCCCAAACATCACTCTGTGAGTAATGTTGTCAAGGCAACCAAGTTTCTTGTCAACATCTTCTGTGCTACAGCCCACACTCAGTGGACTGGCCCCTGCAAAATGAACACTTGTATCAGTTGTACAACATCACAAACTGCTCAAATCCTGGAAAAAGTTAAATGAATAAATCAGGTTACACATGTTCAGGTCAAACTTACTGGTGCATGGTCACTTCATGAAGTATTGGTCAGTTCATCAAATAAGCACCTTCTCTCTTTCCTAGACAGACATCATCATTCCCTACAGCTTGCTAAATTAGCTATGCCGTGACCCCTGTTGAAAGATTCCTAACCCATCTAAGTAATATATTCAATCAAAATGAAAAATCATAATCGCTAGGGCCTAAGAAAAAAAGAAGATATGGTAACAGTAACCCGACCAAGTCTACTTTTTGCTGCCAATCCTAAACTTTTATCAATTGTGCAACAACCAAAAGAAGGGGGAAGAAATAGTTGGCTATCAACTAACTGTGTGCTGTCCCATCTTCCCTGCCTTATGTGCACTAGAGAAATCCACTATGTAAATTTTACATTTATGACCTCTGTCGACTTTTAAAACTATCACATCTATCATCATTACTTAAGAAATCACTATCTTTCTCCCATCCTTGTTCATTACCTGTATTACAAAGGCACCACTAGTTTCTCTCCTCCTTGTTCATTACCTGTATTACAAAGGCACCACTATCTTTCTCTCCTCCTTGTTCATTACCTGTATTACAAAGGCATCACTATCTTTCTCTCCTCCTTGTTCATTACCTGTATTACAAAGGCATCACTATCTTTCTCTCCCCCTTGTTCATTACCAGTATTACAAAGGCACCACTATCATTCTCTTCTCCTTGTTCATTACCAGTATTACAAAGGCACCACTATCATTCTCTCCTCTTTGTTCATTGCCAGTATTACAAAGGCATCACTATCATTCTCTCCTCTTTGTTCATTGCCAGTATTACAAAGGCATCACTATCATTCTCTCCTCTTTGTTCATTACCTGTATTACAAAGGCATCGCTATCTTTCTCTCCTCCTTGTACATTACCTGTATCACAAAGGCACCACTATCTTTCTCTCCTCCTTGTTCATTACCTGTAAGGTCCTTGATGTACGGAATGCTGGCAGCACCCAGTCTGTCCACACACACCACTCCAGTTCTGGACAAGCCAGCCTTGACCGCTGGATGGACAACTCGCTGGCTCAGCAGCAGTCCCACCCCTTGGTCTACCAGCATCTGTGCCAGCTGTTTCCACAAGTCCTTCACTTCATCCTCCACACCCACTCCCACCGCCATCTCGTACCCAGCATCCATGGCCCACTCCGCATCACCTGATGCTGACACAGTCAGAAGAGCTACTTTGACGAAGTCCATCTCCCCCCTTCTGATGGCAAGAGGCCTCTCAGCAATTGTTGAAAACTCTGGACACTCCAGCAGGAATCCCTCATAAAAGGCAGAGTTTTCCGTGGCTGCTCTGTCCAGTCCCAAAAGGAAAATTCTGTCAGAGTGAGCTGGTCTACTCTCACCATCTGGTAGGGAGCTCAGGAAAGCTTCTAGAACAAGTGCAGTCAATTTGTCAAGTGTGTCCCCATGAAGTGAGCAGAATGGTTTTGAAGTCAGAATAGTTTCAGTCACACAGGTTAAGAATGTCAGGTTCACTTTATCTGACGGCAACTGGTGCTGGTGCAATGCCAGATACTCCTTTGCCAACAAAAGGCACTCATCATACAGATCTGACATAACAACAGCAGGGACCTGCAGAATTCCTTCAGACAGAGAGGTCTCCAGCAAGCGCAAAGCCAGACAGCAAGCTCTCAGTCCCCCATCCTCCATTTCCTTGGCCCCTTTTTGCACAGTGTTGATCATCATCCGCAGAACTGGGCGGGAAACTGACATGGCTGACAGCAGACGACTTGAGCTTGTTGTCATGGTGACATGGCCTCCTACAGCATTCTGGACAGTCTTGATGCAACCATGTCGTCCCAAGGAGGATGCTACCAGCTGTCGAAGCAAGGCCAGGCTCTGGAGAGATTCCTCAGAAGCAAGAGGTTCCACCTCCAGAAGTGACGGTTCCTTGGCCACTTCTCGAGACCCCATGGCAGCCTGCAGATAAAGAGAACACCTTGAACAATTCCTATGCAAAAACAGCAAGTCAAAACACTGTGGAAGTTTCTGTTAGGGATAAAAGTGTCATGCACACAAACTGTGACATATGTTGCATTGGATGATGTCGACCACTCACATCAAAGAGGCCTCACTCATGAGTATGTAACAACCCATTCTGTCTAGAGTCAACATTTCTGTAATGAATGGATGAGTCTAGTAATAATTCCAGCAAAGGACTTCATTTTCAGAGAGCTATTCAAACACAAAACAATTATGATTCTGTGGAGAAAATAAAGAAAACAGACAAACCCTCTAAGGACTGCAGTTCAGTACATGAAAAAAGAAATTGACATGACAATGAGACAAAGTTGCCTTGGCTACAGCCTTGTCATCCCTAATCACAACAGCAAAACAGACACACACACACAGACAGACACACACACAGACACAGACACACACACACACACACAAACACACAAACGCAAATCAAGCAATTCTCAAAAGTAAAGAGCAAAACCATTACATATACCAACATACCTATATCAATACACATATGCTGTCAGCTGTCAAATCTGTTGAGAGTTGCTCTCTTGGTCTGGCGTCAGTTGAGCCCGTTCAGAGGAGGTGGAGACTTTGGGGTCTCTGAGAGGCCATGTTGCCACGTAGGTGGTGGCCAATATGGCAATGAGGGAAACCAGTTTGTTCTTTGAGGCCCAGGTAGCGCTGGAGAAGACAAGGTTCCCTATCATCCGGCCCCACCCTGCCATGGCCTGCATAACACAGAACAGTGAGGACCGTCACTCATGCTTGGGTAAACATGGATGCATACAAATGGATTGTCAGTGCTGTGCTACATCATGCGTAGAATTTGAATGATTATGCACAGCTAGATAAACTCTTGTGTTAATACAGTATAAACATACATCTCACCCATCTTAATAAACGAAGCCATTTTTTGGACAGGCTAATAAGAAAGCTCTACAAAAGAAAGTTAGGATTGAGTAAAAGCATTCAGTGTCCCAACACCATTTCCACATCTCAGTATTTACTTCTAATATTTCATACACTGCCAGGCACAACCCAATTCAAATGTCTTTCAACCAATACAGCATACATGGTGGGGGGGGGGGGATCCAACTGGAACAAATGTCAATTTGCATTCATGCTCTCGCTGCATATCTTTAGACTTTCAGTTTCAACCCTCATATGCCAAAATGTAAAACCCAGATTTGACAAAAGTGTGATGACTCCTCATCAGTTAACAGTATCCCCTGAAGGCGGAGTGTGGCTGCCTCTATGGCGGGGTGTTCAAAAACAGTCACACACGCAATCATCTCACCCACTTGGGTGATCCTGGGAGTGTTTAGCCCAGGTACGCAGCAACAACAACATCAGTTAACAGTCACCTCATGCCGTCATTTAGAAAAGCTCCAAATACTGGGCTACTGAGGTTATGACAATATATCAATACCAGGCATGCATTCAATATAAGAGACATGATTACGTTTTGCCACTCTTGCACACTTACTCCCAGCTCTCTGTGCGCAACTGTTTGGTGTGCGCTTCGCTCATGTACCACACCATGGCGTCTATCTTGAACATGCCCCAGAGATATCATTCAAGTATCCAAGAGTGGATAGATGGAGGACATTATGATACTGCAAAATTCTTCACAACTTCGCTTCATGTAAATTCACATAACTATTTCCTTAGAACTTGGAAATGTGATCATATTCAGAGTGAACTAATGAGCAGTTAACTCCATGATGATTTGAATTGTGATAACAATTGTAACATCTCTAGCACCAACCCTACCTTTCTTCCTACTCCAACCTTATGTACGAGTGGTGGCATTCTGTGGAAGTAGTACCAACAATTTTCACTATTTTCAAACATCATGATGTTCAAATGTTTAACAAATCACTAACTTTGTAAAAATAAACAACAAAACTTCAAAAGTAATCAACATTAGAAGAAAGAATACAAAAAGTATTAATATATGCTCTGAATTCAATCTTGGTAAGTGAAAACATATCATTATTACCTTGTTGTGTGCTGGAAATTGTTTAGCTCTTTTGATTCTTGGAACTTTCTGGGTCCAGATCAAAGCCCATGATTTTCACTTTCCTTGACTCCTTGGGGATGAAGTTCTCGTTGAACTGCAGCTTGTACCAAGCCATGTGAATCCCAAAGACAAGGGGAACCATAACCATGATGACCTTGTATTTCTTGAAGATCTGGCCGAGGCTGCTCATGGTGGTGGCGGTAGTCTGGAGATACAAGGAAAAACACATGTAAAACCTGTGGAACAAAGAATGTGCTCACGCACAAGCTGTAACAAGAAGGGCAAAGCCCATACGACTCACATGCTTGACCTTGACCTTTATATGACCTTGACCTTCAGGTGACCTTCAAGGTCAAACAACTAAACCTACCAATGACATCATACACAAAGAAATGCTTTACACATTTTCCCTACCAAAATACATGTGACCTTGACCCAAGATCAAGGTCATCCAAGGTCATGCAACACAAAGCTGTTAATTCAAGACATAGGAAGCACAATGGTGCTTATTGGCACTTTCTACCATGAGATATAGTCACTTTTAGTGGTTCACTACCCCATTTTGGTCACATTTCATAAGGGTCAAAGTGACCTTGACCTTGATGATATGTAAACAAATGTGTCTCATGATGAAAGTATAACATGTGCCCCACATAATTATTAAGTTTGAAACAGTTATCTTCCATAGTTCAGGGTCAAGGTCACTTCAAAATATGTATACAATCCAACTTTGAAGAGCTCCTGTGACCTTGACCTTGAAGCAAGGTCAACCAAACTGGTATCAAAAGATAGGGCTTGCTTTGACCTATATACCACTTGTAGCTAAGGTCGCCATTCTCAATAACGTGGGAGAAAATTGGGAAAATGTGAAAAATGACTGTTTTTGAGACCACATTTATGGCTCCTGTGACCTTGACCTTGAAGCAAGGTCAAGTCACTATGTATGTTTTTTGAGGCCTTGTCATCATACACCATCATGCCACATTTGGTGTTGATAGACTTAATAATAATAATAGTCTCCGAGAAAAATCCAACGTTTAAGTTTTTTACGGACGGACGGACGGACGGACGGACGCCCGGACGACACGGCTCAGTACATAGACTCACTTTTGCTTCGCATGTGAGTCAAAAATGTTGACGGCACTAAGGGTCCAACGGTGCGGATTACGCAAGTTGCAAAGAGCCGAGAGCTGAAGGAAATGTTCACAAGACACAACAACGTCTACATGATGTAGTGATCATGTACCACTGTCACTGTGGATTTAAAGCCGTATGCCTTGGGTGTAAAAGCATTTGTCTCTCACAGACTGTCTCCTGCGACAAGTCTCCTCTGCAGTAGGCCTTACACCAAAGAACACATACTGACATAGGTCCAGTCGAGCACACGTTGCAACAACTGTTCACAGTGTAAGTACTGTAACACTAACAGTGTTAACAAGCCAAGCCCAAGGTGAGACCGCGAGGGCAGACGAAAATTCATTCGAAGAACAACAAAACTATAATCATGATAAATTTCTATTAAACGTACAGCTGCAAAATACGACAATTAAATTATGCTCCGGTGCAATCCTTCCGAAGACAGATATACTAATTCTGATATCGAACCTTGATTGCAAACTTTCTCGAGGTCTCACAGACGACTTCAAGTTCAACCTTCGTTACGCATGCTCTGTAGCAGTATAGCCGGAAACACAATTTACCTGGGACAAATCGCACAAAAAATTATGTGACTGCAAATGCAATGGTGAGCCACATAAAAGTGAATTACACGTAATATGTTCCTGCTTATCAAAGCTTTTATTAAAGCTCACTAACCAGATCTCAGTATGTAAGATGATTTGGCAGTGTTACAAGCGATACAAAAGCTTTCGCGCCACTCTCTATTCGAAGATCACTTTTCACGCTGTGACGGACTTGGTGCGTAGCACGTACAATACAAGATACAACAAGATACAAGATACAATAATGAATGAGCATCAACTAGGGAAACAGCAAACCAAGTTTGTACGGGTAAATGCCACCTGTTGCACTTGTTTTCTTTGCCTTCCTGAATGTGTGTCGTCCTCGATCGTTAGTTGTGACTGTATCATTATTCCATCGTCTTGCAACACAGCTGATTTACTCACTAACTGATTAACTTATTAAGCTGCAGATATTTTTCGATAGCTGATCCGAACTCGATGAGGCGTCATTTGTGTCTTTGTCATTCTTTGAACCAGAAAATTGTCCTACTGCCAAGTGACGTTGATCATCGTTGGTTACGTAACTTCGTTAGGGTACTCATGTCGAGTCATGATACGTTGACAGTCACAGTGCGAATTGCTGTTTCACTTCAGGTGTCAGAAAGACTGGCAGTAGAACTCCGAGTGTTTCCATTCCTGGAAGCGTCACGGTCCGGTCATGCCTCATGGTTTGAGGACAGACATCTTCAGGTATCACTCTAAACATCTCCGCTAAAATACCTCCATTCCCATCCCAACTCGAACCCATTACCGTTATTACCACTACCTCTCTCTCTCTCTCTCTCTCTCTCTCTCTCTCTCTCTCTCTCTCTCTCTCTCTCTCTCTCTCTCTCTCTCTCTCTCTCTCTCTCTCTCTCTCTCTCTGTCTCTCTCTCTCTCTCTCTCTCTCTCTCTCTCTCTCTCTCTCTCTCTCTCTCTCTCTCTCTCTCTCTCTCTCTCTCTCTCTCTCTCTCTCTCTCTCTCAAATTCCCATATTAATTTTGCATCTGTTGTATGGGATGGCTCTATGGCAGTGCACTTGAACAAGATTAAATCATGTACAGACGAGCTGCCAAGCTTATCATTTCCGACTCAACATTGTCCACGGATGAAAAGATAAAAAATCTTGGCTTACTACCCTTCCAAAAACACCTCGTCCTCAATAAATGCATCCCAATGCACAAAATTGCTAATTCACAAGCACCGTAGTATCTTACTGATCTCTTCATTCGTCCCCAAACAAGCCATTCACTATCTCGCAACACTTTCATTCTACCACAACCTAGAATAGACATTTTCAAAGGCAGTAGTACATATTCAGGTGTTATGATATGGAATACACTCCCATTGCACCTAAGGAACAATACTTCAATGACGTCTTTTAAAGCATCCATACGTGATTATCTATTCAGATGATCTCACTTCTGTCGCCTGTACATTTGACACGTATTGCTTGAACTTCAAGACTCACTGAGCTGACAGTTGTCAAAGGCATCTACTAAAATCTTTGTCATTGTTGATCATATTCTTCATATACCTTACCAACTTTTGTACATGGATTAGCTACTGTGTATTTTATGTCTTAATTATCAGTGTTTTCATTTCTTTAGGAGCAAGGACAATTTGTAAGAAAGGCAGAAATGCCTAAAATTATCCTTGATAAATAAAGAATCAATCAATCAATCTCATATGCTATTGCAGTGAAGATATGACAAAGATGACAACGTTAGTCCCTTATATTTATGATTCCGTTTGGGTACAGGAGACTGATCACGTGTTCTGAGTGAATTGCTGCTGATTAAAGTAAGAAATCCAGGTGTATGGCCCAACAAAGTTGTAGTGCTTACAGTTCAGTTTCAGGGAAATGAACTAGTGTGAAATCATTTGAGAAACAAACTTCAATTGTGAGATAAAAGATGCAATGCCAAATGTATGGACCTGTCCTTGCTGAAGACTTTAAATCTCTGTGTTTTTTGTTGAGAATAAGTATAATCATTGTTGTGAAAGTTCTGAAATGTGCTATTGAGCTGATTACATCAGTCTCCGCCCCTGGTTGTGGCTAAGTAAGTTACACGACGTTGTCAGGGTAAATTTGTCTAGTCTGTGTCACGTGATGTCATTTGGGAAGCTTCCGATTCTAGGAGCCTGCAGCGAGAGAGCACACACAACAGATGAAGTGAGTGAGAAGAAGGTACCTGACTGTTGCAAGCCCTCCATAAGGAGTGATTGAGTCCTTGATGGCTTTTGTGCCCTAGCTGCACTCCAGAGTGTACACGTAAGATACAGTCTGAGAAGAGGAATGACAGACACAAGACACTTGTAAGAGCATGGATAACAGTGATTATCATGTCCTCCAAGAATCCAGTCTCGAGAGTGAAATTGTTATGGTAAAGCTGATTACTGATTTTCGTCGCTGTGTATCGACAAGTGCGTGAACAAAGTTTTACTGAAAACTACCACTGGATTTTGTGAACTTCGACTTCCCGGCAAAAGCTATGAGCACCATCGTATTGACAGGATTTTGCGAAATAAGACAAGTCGCAACATTTTAGCTGTGGCAGAGTATCTCAGAATCTTTTCATGTAACTTTTGTTTTGAGAAATGTGAGTGCTGGACCAAGAAGACCATTGCATTGGAATCTATCGTGTAACAGAGTTTTTTTTAAAAATCACCTTAGTACCATTTCTGACACTTGCAGCTGACAAAATTGTGTTGTTCCATGCATTGTGTACTTTGTTGTGTTGATTCTCTAACCAATTGCTCATGATATTGTCTGAACAAGCTCTCTCATTATAGTGAGATGTAATTTCTTTTGAAGGAAATTGTACAGTTGTTGCGAGACCACATCTTTGCTCGAGTGGCCACAGAGGGGAAAAATGACAGCGTTGCCAGCAAATCAGGGATACTGACAGGTAAACAAGATGAAATACACATCCCATCCCAAATAATCCTCGAGGTATCATTGATATAGTGCAACTTTGGAGCCCTAAGGAAAGACCTGTGTGGGAGATGTGTGAGATGGAAGATAGATAGATGGCAAACCAGTAGGTCGTTAGTTTTGCCTAATTTCATGCACGCAGGCGTAGATCACTTAGCAGCTTGGGTTTACCTCTGAATTCAAGAAACCAGATAATAATCGTGTTATGTCCCATACCACCCATCTCTGCACCTTGCTGTCATTCCTGTACCAAGCGCCCTGTCAATGAAGTCCTGCTACTCTCTCTCACTTTTTCTTCCATGGTCTCGATGTTCTAAATTTAACCATAATGTGAGCTCTTTGGGCAGAACTGGCTACTGTTCCTCACTCAGTCGCTAAATTTAGAACAAAGAGTGGAGTAGGAAAGGTGGAAAACTTGCCTACTCCATTGCAGGGCTGCAAAGCATC
This sequence comes from Theodoxus fluviatilis, assembly GCA_034096865.1. Taxonomy (NCBI): domain Eukaryota; kingdom Metazoa; phylum Mollusca; class Gastropoda; order Cycloneritida; family Neritidae; genus Theodoxus; species Theodoxus fluviatilis. The sequence continues at coordinate 44,767 of JAWQFJ010001482.1, read as the reverse complement.
ATGGGAATGGTGGCAAGGGCAGGAGCAGCCATCAGGCAAAATAAAGTTGTGGTTGCGGTTACCCAAATGACTCTTTTTTTCTACCGACCCTAAGCTGTTTTTTTGATCATGCAAGAAAAAAGAGGAGAAAGAAATTGACGGTAAACAATGAACTGCGTGCTGTCCTATCTTCCCTGCCCTATGAACCTTCAGGAAGTCCACTGATTAAGTTGGAAAAAAGCATTTTCAGTGTAAGAAAGTTTGGTTTATGTTCAATCTGACCTCTTCTAAAAAGAAAAGAGAAAATTTCTGGCTGACCTACCGACCCTATTTTTTGTTGTTGCCATTAAACTTTAACCACAATTATTTTCTCTTTTGGCCTTATTTGGGTTGAAGGTGAGCTGATGCACATTTGGAAGATGTCCTTGGGACAGTTTACCTGTGCTAAAGTCTACTTGGCAGAAAGTTGTCTTACACATTTTTAGCTTCCTGATTTGTCTTATGGGGGGGGGGGTAAAGTGTAAAGCGGTTTGAGCACCGATCAATGGTGGAAAGTCGCTATATAAAAATCACGCCTTTACGTTTACCTTTATGCATTTACATTTAGATACTTACGATGCATGATAAAATGTGTGGTATTTTTGCATTCTTTTACATTGTATTGTGTTGTGTTGTGTTGTTGCTTTGTATAAGTAAGGCTATCTTTGAGACTGCTCTGAAACTGCAGTTCGGCGCTTATGTGTGTGTGTTGCCATTTCCAGGAGTCAACATCCGCCTGGGCTACACCTTCAAGAAGAAGCCAGTACGCCACATCTGTCTGGTGCTCAGACATCAGGACAATGCAGCACTGAACAGAGCAAGTGAAGAGACTGAAGCTCTCAGTGGTGATGGTAGGAAGTCTTCTCTGGAGGTCAGGTTGGATGTGCTGATGAACAGAGATTTCCTTCTTGATCATGTTATGACTGAATGGGGGAAAGAACAAACAAGCAAGCAAACAAACAAGTGAAGCCACTCTCACCCCACCATTTCATCACTAGGTCATATGCTGTAGAATACTGTGATAATCTTCTTCAAGGAGGGTGAAGCGTGGTCAACACATTCAGTTGTTTTAGCTTGCTATGAGTGCAAGCTCTGCAGATACATTGTACTCTATGCTTATTGTAGGATTCTTTAAGCATCATCTCCAGTACACCTGTAGAAGCACAGAGAGAATAAATGATTGGAAGATAAGCTTTTGCATTTTTTGTGCATGTGAAATTTAATGTTTGAGCAGTGTTTTATGAAATAATGTCAGTGTTTCTACATGTAGTCATAGCAGGGTGTTTTCCATTCCAGGAGCATACAGACACTACAATGTCTACCAAGAAAAGGTGGTGGTGTTTGTGTGCCCCCTGAAGGGTGCCTCCCACTCATCCATGTCTCAGGTAACATTCTCAGTAGCTGTAGTCATGTGTCCAAACATACGGCACACAAAGGGTATGGAAGGATTTTCACAAGAGCAAATAATAGACGCCTTCTTCCCCTACCCCCCAACTCACCCCCTGTCTTTTGATATGCCTTGATAGTGGTTAAGACTCACTGAAATGTACTGTGACTGACAATTATGAAGCACATCCAAAAAGTCTTATCTGGTCATAAACACTGTGTGCTTCTGCCTCCCACTATCACCTTATGGTGTGTAGATGGGCGACACTCTTAAAAAATTCTACATATCCCAAAACACACAAATGTAGGTTCATTGAAAGATGTTAATTGCTTATTTCACTGTGTGTTTGACTACAAGATATATCTGAAGTCAAAAAAGGAGTTGGGTTGATTGTGTGTGTTTCAGCTGATGTCTGCTGTGGGGAACTCAAGTCAGACAGCCAGCATCAGCAACTATTTTCAGCGTCAGACAACAGTCTCTCAGCAGAGTGCATCCTCCTCCTCCGAGTCCACTGCTGGGTCGTCCTTGGCAACGTCAGACTGCAAGGAGAGCAAGGGTAAACAACCCAAGACAGTCTCTTCCACCAGCGATCGGAAAAGGAAGATCAAAAGCATGTAAACATATTTTTTCGTCTTGAACTTATATTTGTATCTAGTGTAGTAAATGAAAAACAGTTACAAAAGCAAAGAAAGACTATTTTGGGTGTTTACTGTAAGGTTATGAGTGGCACTTTGGTCTCGAGGACCCCCTCTGAGAAAGCATTATTCTGTCCTAAAATTTGTTTTGATGAGGAGATATCGAACCCTGTTTGAAAGTTGAGAGACAGATGTGGGCATGTTGCCATTTAAGGTATTCGATATACTTTTTTGTTACTAGGAGAACATTATTTAATCATAATAGTTCCTACTTTTGTACTCCCTGGTACCCTAACATTCTCTTGTACCATTGCTAATTCCAGTCTTGCAAGAAGAAAACCAAAACCCCCAGGAACTGACGAGAGAGCTGCCCAAAAGGTGAAGACGGCGAGAAAGGAAGATACTGGTTCTAACAAGGAGAACCATTGGAGAACAGAAGAAAGTGATCAGAGCAGTGAACCTCACGCAGGCATCAGCTTGGAGATTCCTGCCAAAACTAGACATCTTCCTGAAGACACATCCAGCTCCTGTGACACCTCTAGGATCAGAGACAGTGACACTGCCGGAGAGACTCATCAGAAGACTGCCAGTGAGTGCCTTGTGAAAGACCAAATCTGTGTCAGTGCTGAGGTGAAACTTCATGGCACTGATTCTGAAGGAATTGTTGAGGAGGCTTCAGTGAGCCATTTCTTCTGTCACCTTGATGAGAAGGTACCTTCATCTCCAGCGGCCAAGCTTTCCACAGAATGTCCTGGTATTCAAGTCGGTGATGTGGAGAGTGTGTTTGTTGGTGGTTCTGATGCAGATGAAGAAGGAGACAGTGAACGCGTGAGTCTTTCAGGCATTGGGAAAATCACATGTGCAGAGACTGGTTTTCATGAGGGTTTTCACAAGGAGAAGAAGGGTTCAGATCAGGGTACAGTGAATTCTAAGGAACCACAGGCAAAGCGCTCCAGAGTGGGACCAAGTCTCAGTCTGGGCAGGAGAAGGGCCAGAGCTGCCAAGGATGGGTTGGTTGTTGACAAGAACAAAATAGGCCCCTCCAAGGAACGGGACCATCTTTATGAATCATTACACAGGGAAATCCACTCATATGCCTCCACAGCTTGCAGGCATGACCTCTCATCTACCTCCACAGCTGCCATGAGGGTAGATGACAGCAGTCTGTCAGGTGGGGACTGTCCAATTGATGATGGTCTCCCTTTGCTGACTCTAAAGAGGAGACCAACCAAAATCCAGACAAAAAGTGGCAACATTAACTTAGGAATTTCAAACTTAGGCATCTCAGGGCAGAAATCTGAAGCGTTCCCTTTGACTGCTTCTAGTTCTTATGACTTCAAAGAAAACCTTCCCGAACTGCCTGGCTTAAAATCAAGTGGTGCTGCTTCTAATGATGTGTTGATATCAGACGTCGGGGCTGTCTGGGAGGATGAAGAGCTTCCAGTCCTGACTTTCAAGCCACGTAGGTATGGGCAGGGCCGAAGAGTCACAGAACTTCTCAGGAGGTCAGCACTCCGGGAGTTCCAAGATGACAAAGGAACAGAGAAGAGGAGCATTGTATTCAAAGCTGCAGACTCTGCTTGCGGTGCTGATGCAGACATAGTCACTTTGGGGACGGATGAAGAGGAGGCACAAGAGCCCCTGCAACCATCTACAGCCACCAAAGCACAGACATCGGGCAAGCTCAAAGCTGATGCTTCCGTCTCAGATGTACTTGAGGAACTTAGAAAGACTTACAGTGGTGTCAGGTATGATTGAAAACAGTATGATTTGTCTAAGTAGTGTTCATTTGGTTTGATAACCAATAGAACATGTGTTGTAATCTTTCAGTTATCATCATTGAGTGTTACTAATATATATATATATATCAGGCATTGATATAAATTATTGTATAATTCTGCCTTCATAGAATTACCTGCAAGGAAGTGCATTTGATATGGTTATCAATTATTAAGGTAACTGACATGGGATGGAAATAGTAATCTTCCACCATCAAGAAAGTAGTAGTCAATATTGTGTGAAGTATAGCTGTATTGAATATTGATGAACTCCAAAACCAATACCACTGTGACTGAGGACTTTTAAAAGATATAAAAAGAAATTCAGTTATGCATTTCAGTTTTAACCTTTTAAGTCAGGATGTCATTCATTCATTTTTCTAATCAGACAAGGAATTAAAATTTAAATATATTATTTTCTTTGAATGAAAATAAGAACATCATGTGGACCTACACAGTTTACCGATGTAAATTTGAGTCATTCGTATTATACAGGGGGAAAGAAAACCTTTGAACCTCCAACCTTGTTGGTAATGAATTTTCCATTTTGCTTTTCTTCAGGGAAGTCAGTTTGCTGTCTGTCACTCAGGTGGAGGTCATTGTGACAACCCTCAAGAAGCACTTCTTGAGAATTTTTCAAGGACAGGTAAACTTTTTCTGACACTAAAGTGTTCAATGCCCACATGATTAAAATGTATAGACAGCCTATGATTGTAATGGGGGAAATGTTCTGCAAAAACACGTGTGTTTGGTGATGGTGGTGGTGATGCAATGGACTGCATTGGCTCAGATCGGAAAGGACAATTACAACCTCAGAACTTTCAGAGCATTTGTGAGAGCTAAGCAGTCCTGGTTGATTTCACACCAAGTTCTACATTCTTTCATGGACAATTTTGAGTTATTGCACTGAGATATGCAATGAAAACTAAGGAACAAAAGCTGCAGGTTTCATTTGAACAGATAATTGGAAATAAAGTGGGTTAACAAACTGATTAAGCAGTGCCTCTTATCTCATTCTCCTCCCTCCTTCCATCCCCCTGTGGGTTCGGGGTAAGAATTGACCCACCTAGTCTCCCTACTCGATTCGTAAGAGGCTAATTAATAACTAGGGACACCGTGACTTGATGCGCGTTTGCTCTGAACTGTTCTAGTGATTTTCGTGCTTAATGGCCTTATATAGCCTACGAAGGCTGATAGGCCGTAATACACCTTCCATCCAATCCAATCCCTCCTTCCATCCCCCACTCCCACCCCCAGCCCCTGGCCCACCCCCACCTCCAACAAAGGTGTAAACTTTTCCATCAGTATCAGCATACTGGTATCTGTGTGTGTGTGTGTGTGTGGTTGTGTGTGAACTTTTTACTTCACTGCTTGTTAAACTAGAACTGTCAGAATGTCACCCAGTGTTGCAAGACATAAATATGGACACAGAATCATTCTATGCCAGGACTTTCCTTGTACACAGGTGGAGTCCAGGCGACACGAAGAATACAAGAAAGGAGGCCCTGCTTGTCGTATGTTTCACAATGTTTTCCTTCATTCCTTTTAGGCAGTATGACCAGTATTGAAAGAATAAATGAACAAATGAAGCTCTATGGCCTATCAGCCTTTGGTGGCTCTTTAAGGCCATTGGTCATGTGATCACTGGAACTAGTATGTGATAGAGCATGTCAGACCAAAATTTCCCTAGTTATTTGCCCAATACCAATTTCGTAGGGAGATGTGGTTACCGTAATTTTCTGACTATAAGGCGATACTTTTTTTCCTCAGATTTTCGGATATGCGTCTTATATTCGGTTGCATCTTATGTATACTATGACTGAAATAGATTTCAAACGACTTTAAAAAAAAACACCCACAGCTCGGGATTTCTTCTCAAATCCAAAGCAGAAACGATCACACAAAATTCAATCACATGAGTGCTTGTCACTTCTTCACAAATTCAAAGCACAAACGATCAGCTGGCATTCTGAATAGAACGGCATTCTGAATCACACACCTGCGGTTGTCGACATTCCGCCATGCCGAAAACCAAGCGTTGTTCCTACAATGCAGAGTTTAAGCTGAAAGCGATCACTCGTGCTATTGAAACCAGCATTCGGAAGGCGGCATTCAAAATGGGCATCAACGAATCAATGATCCGAAAATGGCGAAAGCAACGTGACCAGCTGTCTGCCACTACAAAACAGCGGCGAGCGTTTCGAGGTCAGAAGGCGAGGTGTGTTCTGATGTATCGCCTTATATTTGGTAGCGCCCTATGTATGATTAAAACATGTTTGTTTTTTAATTTAGGGTGTGCGCCTTATATTCGGTAGCGCCTTGTAGTCCGAAAATTACGGTATATTCATACCCCCATCCCAAAGGGGGGATGATCAGTGCAATTTGGTAAAGCTGGTGTTGAGAATTCATCTGATTTCTGCCTGTGAATACCATATTTTTTTTTTGAAAATGAAATCCTGTGGTTGTTAATGTGCAGATATGCCTTACCTTGGGAGTATTCACAGATTTTAGGCTGTGATTTGACTTGAGAGCTGCTTGTTGTCATAGTACACGATCACATGCTGCTGCTGCTCCTTGCACAAGTACACACCCTCTCTCTGTGGAATAAGTCTGTTTCTCTGAGTGAACTGCCTGAAGAGACTAATTTGGACAGACAATGAAGAGGTAGCTGCCTTGGTTAACCTTTCACGGGTGGGCCACACTAGTAGAAGCATCTGAGGAGAGGGGTGCAATGTTGGTCATTTAATTCGCAGTGACTACCACAAAAAATGACAACCAAACTATTATGTGCTTGCTAGCACACATACGCAATCTTGGATGGTTATTTCGCATACAGAATGACAATAAAATGTGAATAATTCACAAACTGGTGTACACAATGCACTTTCAACTAAATAGGGTTACTATAAATATCATATTTGCAGCAGTTGAGGCGATTCACTCTGTTTCAAGCAGAAACACCTATGTACAAACGCAGCCAATCAGATTCTGTGGCCCGCCATCGGAGCAGGGTCCGCACCCCTCTCCTTGGAAGTGTGGCCCATCTTCTGTCAGCCACTCTTGGGAAACATGGTGAAATGTGTCTTTCAGGTCTTCTGAATGATGAGATGCTAAACACAGCGCTGACTGAGGAACAACAGGATGCAGTTATGGATTCTCTCATCAGCATTTTCTGTCGCAAGCACTACGAGGTACTCATTTCATGAAAGCGCTCTCACAGTTTGTATAGCTCTGTCATTGGACTGCTCAACGTAACATTCTATCGTGAGATCCTTTATATATGAGTGTGTTTACAATACTGGGAACAAAAGGGGGAAATAGAGCTAAAATTTAAAATTAAAATCACAACAATATTTTGCAAGTTTATAGATAGCTAAACCAATGTAGAAACACATTTTGAAACAAAAAATTGAATATCTTTAGTAGTTGTACCGCAATCGGCATGTTTGCTACGGGGGGCATGCAGGCGTTACCCATGCAACACTGGGACACCATGCCTTGTATCTCACAAAAAATGTATGTGTTTTCTTAATTTTTCTTCATTATGTACTAGATTACACTGCATCAAGTCATGACTAACAGATCTTGCACTTCTAACTTCATGTGTGAATGTCACATTTGCGTAAATGTAATGGGACACCGTAGCATCCATAACGACAGAACAAAACTTTGAATACAATAGCAAGGGAAAGTACNNNTTATGTCTGCTTACATCCTACATCATGTTGTTATCTGGGAATCAGTTGAACAGAGGCCTCAGGACGACTCCACGGACACCGAGACAGTCCTGTGAAGCACTGGACGAATGATCTCGAGAGTCTGCGAATGATTCCTTTTCCGTCAACTGCTACAGTCCTCATCAGTTCCTTCTTTTTCTTCGTCACAATCTCTCGTCACAAAACTGATTACGTAACGTCCGCTCAAGCAACTCCACGCATTCTTTACACCCAGTCTCCGCATCTCTCGCCCCCCCACCAAGGACACACAAGAACACCAGGAGCAGCCTGGGGCCCTCCGACTCCAGCTGATCGATGCAACAGCAAGCCTGCGTGAACATCACACATCACGGCAGCAACAGAGCGTGATCGAGGGAACCACGCCCCCCCCACGCATCTCGGCAGCCCCCATCCACTCACACAAACATGGAAACGAGAGACAGCACACCCAACTACAGTGATCCGGACAGACCTCTTCTATTCTCACCCTCTTACATCATTGAGAAATTACATGTTATGGTAGCTATTTTAAATAATTCACAGATGACCTACTTTTTCTCCCCTCACTGAAGAAACTTTTTCTCCTTTTTATGTTTATCTTTGAATTACCATGCATGAAAGTGTGAAAGTGCATTGCAGTAACAAGATCTTCTTTGACACCCATGTCTCCCCTTAATGACCTGCCACTGTCCTGATGCCCCCAGGTAGCCCCTTTGGCTGCTTGTGGCTGCCCCTGACTGAGCTACTGGAGCAGGCCCTGAAAGCCCAGCAGCCAGGCTTGCAGCTGATAGGAGTGGTGTCTAGTAGCTCTGGCAGTGTGTTGTGCTCATTCCTTATTTGCACTTCATGGCTTGAGGTTTCTTTGGAGACTCCTCAGAGTATGAGTGTGGTGGATGGTGTGTACAGTCAGGCGATCTGGAATGTCTACAGTTGTTACTCATCCAAGCTGTGTTTCATATTTCTCTCTCAAGTTGCAAATGTTGTTGTTGTTATTTGTTGTTTATATTTTTCACTAACGAAAAGAAATGTTACTGTTTATGTTGATCAGTTAGTTGACAGCTTTGTTGACAATGCAGTGACCATGCCATTGGGCATTTGTGAGTCAAAAGAGCTCTAATGAAGTAGCTTTGTCAGACTTTGCTCTCATTAAGATAGCAAGATCCCTTTTGAATAAATGATTTTTGAAGGAAACTTGTCTTTTTCAGTACTTTATTGTCATTACCACAATGCTTTGTTCTTTCATTGTGTGTCTTTGAAAAGCTGGAAAACTAGTGTTTTGTCATTATGAATTGGCTTAGTTTGCACCACAGGTAGATAATTTCATTCCTTAGCAACACTTTTGATGAGCCTAGGATACACCTATCCTTTTACAAGCAGCAGATGAGACAAATTCAAGATGGACAGCAGCTACAGCTGGTTTATATCATCCATTGAAAAATCAAAACCATTATTCACTTAGTCACTGCTTTGGTTGCAAGTCTGCATATGGCAAGCTGATGTAATCTTTTCAGTGCATTTTCTCAAAATGCATTTTTCATGTTAAGTAAGTACATGTATCTTCAAAACAAGAATACTCTGCTCATTTTCAACATGTCCTCTATTTCTTTCTCTTTTTTTTTCTTCTTCTGAAACCTTGACTAAGAATCTATCTATGAGTTGATTGTTTTATTTACAGAATAAATATATATGATCTTCTTACCCAAATTAGACCCTCAAAGAAACCCCTTGTTCTGTTATGTGTTTGTTGTTTTATTTTGTTTCAACATGCACATCCATGCATTAACCAAGTACATGTAACAAAGAGGTATATTTTATGAACAGTTTTCTTGTTTATTATTTTTCTTCTGAAACACTCAATAGTCATGCACAAAAAGTTGCAAAACAAAAACTAAAAATAAAAGAAAGAATAAAATCAAAATAATGAACACATAAGAATATTTTTTTTAAATTAATAATATATATATAATACTATTCACATGGAGACAGACAGTCACAGACCTACACACCACACAACATATGGAGACAGACAGTCACAGACCTACACACCACACAACACATGGAGACAGACAGTCACAAACCTGAGGCACATAGCTATTATCTGTTACCTCTGATTTACTTGTACAACATAAAACAAATAAGTTTTTTCTGGTGGCAAATTTGTGGTGGAGTTTTAAAAGAGTCAGCAGTTTCTACACTTGTTTGCACATCATTGCAAATACAGCATAAGGATAGAGTTGCTGAATGATCCCTTTATGTCAGGATCTACTAACTGCTAGGCTCTCAGTGTTATACCAATAACATGGTCAAGGTTGGTCAAGCTGTCAGATGCTACCAATGGGGCAATGGGGCTGCCTCATGTCATTTCAGACCTTGCTTCTGTGCACTGGCAGAAAAATTAACATTAAAATTACGATTTTGATTTTTTTTTCTCCTTCTGTGATTAAATGCATTTATAAGTTAATTTCTATGTTTTCTATGAGATAAATCATACCAAAATGTGTCTTTTAGCTTGGGGCCTACACACCACACAGCACATGGAGACAGTCACAGACCTACACACCACACAACGCATGGAGACACAGTCACAGACCTACACACCACACAATGCATGGAGACAGACAGTCACAGACCTACACACCACATGGAGAGAGACAGACACAGACCTACACACCACACAACACATGGAGACAGACAGTAACAGACCTACACACCACAACACATGGAGAGAGACAGACACAGACCTACACACCACACAACACATGGAGACAGTCACAGTCCTACACACCACAACACATGGAGACAGTCACAGACCTACACACGACACATGGAGACAGTCACAGACCTACACACCACAATACATGGAGACAGTCACAGACCTACCACAAAACACATGGAGACAGACAGTCACAGACCTACACACCACAGAACACATGGAGACAGTCACAGACCTACACACCACTACACATGGAGACAGTCACAGACCTACACACCACAGAACACATGGAGACAGTCACAGACCTACACACCACTAAACACATGGAGACAGACAGTCACAGACCTACAGGCTACACACCACACAACACAGAGAGACAGACAGTCACAGACCTACACACCATCTTTGAAGTGCTGCAAGAAAAAAACAAAACAAACGAAATGTTTTTCCCCCTTACTCTGATTATTCCTTGTTTCGGAGACGACTGTGATTTTGACTTTTGAGTAGGCCTACACGAACACACAAGCTCGATACAGCCAGCAACAAGTTTGCCGGCCGGGACAGTGAAATAGATCTATTTCACTCAGAATGTCGATCAATATAGGGCAACGCACTTATTTTTTTAATCAGTGATTGATTAAATCATCAAATTTTGGTGACACTGAGACCAGACCATCAAAACAATTAGCACTAGGCCTTGAATCAAATCGTCGTATGAGATCTTACGTTACTGCAAATGTACAACAGTGCCGCGTGATTGTATCGACGTTCAGCTAGTTCGCTGGGCGATTGCAGGCTTTTAACCAGCAAAGGCAACGGTCTACATGGTACATATACTTTCCCGGTTTCACAAATGGAATAAATTTGACGCCAACACAGCGTTCAGGGTATCTATCATCCGTTTTGCTTTGTCCCCAAGCACAGCGCTCGTTACTCCATATTCTGAAAGATCCCCGGGAATCTCTTCTCACAAACAAGGGAAGTAACTCCCAGAGCCTCGATGTGTGCATGAGGTCCATTTCGCAGCCTACAAAAGCTTGGGAGCTTACAGGACTTTCGTCTGTGGTTGGGTGCGAAAAGTGCGAAGCTACAAACCAGATGGCTGTCAAAACACAGTAGTCTCAGCAAAGGTAAATGGTCTGAAATAAACTTATTTTGTTTACTCCCAGGGTAAAATCTCATCGTACACCCAAAGAAACTACAATGGGAAGAAGGATAACTTCCTCATTGGGCATGCTTAGAAATGAGAATGGCTAAATATGAGTTATTCCCCTTTGCTGCATGCTGACCAGGCCGTCTCCTGCTTTGTTATGACTAGTACAGTCGATCTTTCTCATGTTGTGACTTGCTTTATTTTCACATTTTCGGTATTTAAAACAGCAAACACACACACACACACACACACACACACACACACACACATACACTGAAGAAGTTTCCATTCTGATTCGGTTATTTTATTTGGTGCTATATGTTTGCTTCACATTGTTTCTTTTTTACATTGCTTGAGGTATCCCAATTCGCTAAACACATCCATAATGCATGCATGGCTCATTCGAAAGAGGGCAACAGAACAACTGATGCCCAATAGCAATAAATACTGCACAACTGAACAATAAATAGCAATAAATGATGACAGTGCCAAGTTTTTAAGTACAAAGTGAAATCATGTGACTGGACAAAGGCACAATTACAAAATACAAATAAATAAAATCGAGGCCCATTTTAAATTAAGTTCTCAGCTCATGGGGGAAGCATAAGGTGACCCTAGAAACCGAAATTAGGAGATCTCCCGCCCCTAGGGCAGACTAAAAAAAAAGGGGGGGGGGGGGGCGGCTAATTTGTGAAATAGTATAAAAGGAATCAAAAACTGTATACATGTATTTAGTTAATACCCCAAAAATTGTATAGTATATACGATGTCAGACCCTAAAGAAAGTTAGTTAGTCATTGCTTAGACAAAACAAAACAAAATAGTCTGTTTACGGTATCCCGACCAACCCTATTTTGTCCCCGCCGATCCTAGACTTTTTTTTCTGGCATTTGGAGAAAAAGAAAAAGAAAAAAAAATCAATTTTGTTCCTGTTTTTTCGCAAAATAAGTTAAAAAGATGGTTATAAAAAAAAATTAAGAAAAGCCGACCGACCTCTTTTTTTGTGCCTATGTTAATGTAAACAGACTAAAAGGTACATCACAAACAACACACCAGGGATGATACTATTTAATTTTGATCATAATTTTTATATTTTTAATTTTCAGAGCTTGTTTTTGTACGGAGAGAGTTGGCAATTGTTTATCACATTCTCTCATCTCATTTTTTTTGGTTGGCCTTATCATTTTTTTGCGCTAAATGCAAACAGGCATTATTTGATGGGAACGATGCTGTTTTTTTCAATTCTTACATCAGCCTCAAACTTGTCATTACTTAACCTGCATTTAATAGTGTGCTTCTTTGGTTTGCAACAACCTAAACCCAATAAATAACTAACCTTCGGTGGTGGATTTGGCACTGCAAACAATGTTGGGACAGCATTCCACACAAGTGATCCCCTCTCTGCAGGATTGTTGTACTGGTTGGCCTCAAAGTGCTCAGTACAAAGCTTGAGGCCTTGAACATCAGCTGGCTGCAGCTTTTCAAAATCCTCTCGCCTTGTGAATTGCATCCATATTCTGCACCTAGTTTGACAATAAAAACAACTGTGTTATTGTTAAACTAAGCAAAAAGGAAAGACAAAAAAAGCTAAATCAGATCTTCAGTCTGCAAGAAGAAAGAAAAAAATTATATATAAATCACAATGGTCACTGAGAGAGAGGATTTAGGGCCAACAATAGAGTTCCGACTTGTCTTCGAAACCGAAAAATTCTAGCTTGCCCAAGAAACACCCCCAGCCCAAAATCGCTTACGGATACACCAGTACAAACAGGAGAAGATAAAAACATGCTTTGCAAAATTGTGTTATTTCATTGTGTACGTACGTAATTGTGATCACAATCATTGACAATCTGATCACACGGGCATGATTATGATTGAAAGGAATCGCCTTGTCAGCTTGTGAAATGGCATCCATTCTAAATCTAACGCTCTGCCTAAACGCAAAACGGATGAGTGATGTACCTTTGTACTGTAGTTTTCCCGTAAGCAAGGTTTGATAAAGGATTCAGCAAATATGCCCACGGGTAGTTTGTCATCAAGTGTAAACTGTTGTTTTGTACTGACTGCTGACTCACACTCACAGTCGTAAGTACTCGCTGACGCTGTAGATCTAGTCTACTGAGTTAGTTGACTCGAGCCATTGCATTCTCATTCTGAAGAAGGTAAACCTGATGAAATAATCACTGCACAACCCACCTTTTTTCTTCTTTAGGGAACTTGTGGAAAGTTTTCCCGAAGCAGCTCTGTTTGTAACGGGCGTTCTTGCAACCAAGAGCCGAGCAAAAATCACCACCGCCTCGCACGCGATCGGCCATTTTGTTTTCGCCGCCAGCATGTGACTAGGGACGATAACCCACAAACACTTTTTCGCATTTTCTTCGCAAGTTCCACGTCTTCTTTATGTACAGTGTTTGGTACACCTTCCTATTTCACGGTCACTTGTAAGTTGTCGCTGCGAACTCTATAAATGCTTTACAAACACTCAGTTATACCAGATCTCCAATGGCACATTTGGTAGAACGTTGGACTCTTGGTTATGCGTGACCAGGTTCGATTCTGCGCTGAAACTCTTTTCCTCTTTTTTTTTTCAAGAGGTTCTGGGTTCGAACCCGATCTAATTTTTTTTAAGCCAAAACCTGGAGGTTCAGAGCCAGCTGTTTTTATCTAACTGTCTGTCTGTCTGTCTGTCTGTCTGTCTGTCTGTCTGTCTGTCTGTCTGTCCCGACTTAACGGCTGATATCTCCAAAACTACTGGACGGATTTCCTTGAGATTTTGCACACTCACTGGAAGTTACGTCCGATTGAATGTATCAAATTTTCAAAATCGAGGTTTGAACAGAAAGTGTTTTTTTAAGGTCGTACACTCGGAAGCACCTCCCTAGATAGTCAATTGATGGAATGGCGAAATTCCAAATGTGTGACGTAATCAATGACGTGAAGTAATTTTATGTGTATCTCTGCCTGTCAGGCCCGACTTAACGGCTGATATCTCAAAAACTGCTGGACGGATTTCCTTGACATTTTGCACACTTACTGGAAGTTAGGTCCGATTGAATGTGTCAAATTTTCAGAATCGAGGTTTGAAAAGAAAGTGGTTTATTTAGGTCATAAACTCGAACCCCCCCCCCCCCCCTTCCTCAAGATCAGTTGCTGGAACAGCCAACTCGAGATCGAGTCAAACAGAGTTATCTTTTCCTACTTTCACAAAACACTGGCTTCGTATGTTGAACGTCTACCAGCAGATTTAACATGTGGTGCTGGAAATAACACACGTCGATCAATAAAGCTTTCAAGAGATAGATAAGATAAAACTGGCTTTGTACAGTATTCCTGGTTTGTTTTTTGTGCATTTGAATGTCTGAATGTGTTGATATTTTACAAACACAAAATGGGTCAGAGAAGGGCGACTCTCAGTTTCCATACACTGCACACGCTGGATCATTTCTAACCTATCTTACCCCAAATGGATCTCTAGTCAAAACACTTTTCTGCCCCTTTTACACAAAAAGAGGGTTTTTGAGTGTGTGGTACAATCGTTTTTAGCGTTTTTAATCGACCCTGACGGTCGTAATACGATTTTGTCCATTCATGGTCGAAACTTCGCTGGCTTCGCGGATCGCTTTCGCCTAGCAGATGACAGCTTTGTATACAAATCATCACTGTTAGGCAGCGCGAAATTTACCGAAGTCGATAAAAAAAACTCGTATTCATACAAATAATAAACCAATTTGATTTTCTTTCTCAGATTATTCAGACTTTGTCCGATTATTACGACCGTAAGATAGCAGTAATTTGACATTCGGCTAAACAGCTAAGCACTCCCGGCGTCACCGCTTCTGATTGGCCGGTTCGTGTCACGTGACGGTGATAAGTTTTGTCTGCAACTTGCACTTACGTTATGGTCGAAGTAGTTTGATGTTTACTTTGTCCGCTGAACGCTGCCAAGACTAATGCGCGAATGAATGAAGTATGATTTCATAATTTTTCAGGATTAATACAAATGTATATCAAATACATCAGTTCAATTTAATCGAGTCAATTAATCGAGTACATGTCCACCAGGTCAAAAATGTGTTGAGTGGAACACAAGTCAGAAAAGTTACACTTGCAGTCTAAACAACAAAATGAATACAGTGTTTGTATTGAAAAATCAGGTCAATCTTTTTATTGGTTTTATATATATATGCCAAAACCTGGAGGTTCAGCGCCAGCGCTTTTTATCCCTCCAGGTTTACTGGAGGTCCTACAGATTTTATCTGTGTGTCTTTCTGTGTGTGTGTCTGTCTGTCTGTCTGTCTGTCCCGACTTAACAGCTGATATCTCAAAAACTACTTGACAGATTTCCTTGAGATTTTGCACACTTACTGGAAGTTAGGTCCGATTGAATGTATCAAATTTTCTGAATCGAGGTTTGAACAGAAAGTTGTTTTTTTTAAGGTCGTACACTCGGAAGCACCTCCCTAGATAGTCAATTGATGGAATGGCGAAATTGCAAAATGTGTGACGTCAACAATAACGTGACGTAATTTTATGTGTATCTCTGCCTGTCAGGCCCGACTTAACGGCTGATATCTCAAAAACTGCTGGACGGATTTCCTGGACATTTTGCACACTTACTGCAAGTTAGGTCCGATTGAATGTGTCAAATTTTCAGCATCGAGGTTTGAAAAGAACGTGATTTATTTAGGTCGTAAACTCGAAAGCACCTCCCTAAATAGTCAATTGATGGAATAGCGGAAATGCGTAGCCTAATCAAAATCGAGTCAAACAGAGTTATCTTTTCCTACTTTACACAAAACAGTGGCTTCTTCGCATCTGTCTGTCTGTCCCGACTTAACGGCTAATTTCTCAAAAACTACTGGACGGATTTCCCTGACATTTGCACACTTACTGGAAGTTAGGTCCGATTGAATGTATCAAATTTTCAGAATCGAGGTTTGAAAAAGAGTTACTTTTGTACGTTTTGGTGTGGCAAAGAAAACACTACAACAGAGTCCGAATGCAAAATGCGTGAAGTGATCATTTGACGTCGAATAACGTGACGTAATTTCGAGGAGATTTTCGAGGAGGATTAATTTCGAGAACATTAGTGAAGGAGAAAGAAGGATTTTTAACGATGCGGGTCGTTTTGTATCCTGGACGTTTCGTACCTAGTCGTTTCGTACCCTAACCCTTACCTTAACCCTATGGGTTAGTGTTAGTGTTAGGGTTAGGGTTAGAGTTAGGGTTAGGGTTAGAGTAGAAAATGTACGAATCGACTAAATGAGGTACACAATGACTAGGGTATGTTGCGTCCAGGGTACGAAACGTCCAGGGTACGAAACGTCCTGTATTCGATTTTTTATCCCTCCAGGTTTACTGAAGGTCCTCACAGCTTTATTGGGGTTTTTTTCCCTCCAGGTTTACTGGAGGTCCTACAGACTTTATCTGTCTGTCTGTCTGTCTATCTGTCTGTCTGTGTGTGTGTGTGTGTGTGTGTGTGTGTGTGTGTGTGTGTGTGTGTGTGTGTGTGTGTGTGTGTGTGTGTGTGTGTGTCTGTCCCGACTTGACGGCCTATATCTCAAAAACTACTGGACGGATTTTCTTGAGATTTTGCACACTGACTGGAAGTTAGGTCCGATTCAATATTATCAAATTTTCAGAATTGAGGTTTGAAAAGAAAGTGACTTTTTTACATTTTGGTGTTGCAATGAAAACGATACAACAGACTCCATTTGCAAAATGTGTGACGTCATCATTTGACGTCGAATAACGTGACGTCATTTGCGAGGAGATTTTTGAGAAGGGTGAATTTGGAGAACATTGGTGAAGGAGAAAGAAAGATTTATACGATGCGGGTCGTTTGTATCCTGGACGTTTTTTACCTAGTCGTTTCGTACCCTAACCGGTTAGAGTTAGGGTTAGGGTTAGAGTTAGGGTTAGAGTAGAAAAGGTACGAATCGACTAAATGAGGTGCACAACGACTAGGGTACGAAACGTCCTGTATTCGATTTTTTATCCCTCCAGGTTTACTGAAGGCCCTCGCAGCTGTATTGGGGGGTTTTTAATGCCAAAACCTGGAGGTTCAGCGCCACAGTTTTTATCCCTCCAGGTTTACTGGAGGTCTTACAGACTTTATCCCTCCAGGTTTACTGGAGGTCCTACAGACTTTATCCCTCCAGGTTTACTGGAGGTCCTACAGACTTTATCTGTCTGTGTGTGTGTGTGTGTGTGTCTGTCTGTCTGTCTGTCTGTCTGTCCCGACTCCACGGCTTATATCTCAAAAACTACTGGACGGATTTCCTTGAGATTTTGCACACTAACTGGAAGTTAGGTCCGATTGAATGTATCAAATTTTCAGAATCGAGGCTTGAAGAGAAAGTGGTTTTTTAAGGTCGTACACTCCAGAGCGCCTCCCCAAATACGCGGTTCATGGAATGGCCAAATTGCGTAATGTTTGACGTCATTAATAACGTTACGTCATTTGCAAGTAGAATTTTGAGGATAATGGATTTCGTACACTCGGAAGCACCTCCCTCGATAGTCAATAGATGTAAGAGCCTAATCGAGTCAAACTCTTTTCCTACGTTCACAAAACAACATTTGGCTTCTTTGTATGATGAACGTCTACCAGCAGACGCAAAAAAGCGATACTACGCTGTGTTGGCGTCAAATTCATTCCATTTGTGAAACCGGTAAAGTATATGTACCATCTAGATCGTTGCCTTTGCTGGTTAAAAGCCTGGAATCGCACAGCAAACTAACTGAATGTCGACACAATCACGCAGCACTGTTGTACATTTGCAGTCAACGTAAGATCTCGTACGACGATTTGATTCAAGGCCTAGTGCTAATTGTTTTGATGGTCTGGTCTCAGTGTCACAAAAATATGATGATTTAATCAATCCCTGACCCGGAAATGTTGGGGTCAACGACCATTTCAGCGTAATGACATCGAGTCAAACAGAGTTATCTTTCATACATCAGCAAAACGCTTCGATATATGTTGAACCTCTACCAGCAGACGCCAAAATGCGATACTACGAGAAGAATATTGACGTTGATGGGTTAGATCCGTATGAAATACCAAACAGTTCATGCTATCATCCATTTTTCTACAATTTACAGTGCAAAATACGAACCACGGGGGTTTATGACAAGGTCGTTATAAATGCTTCACATACATACAAGCTTTCAATGGCACACTTAGTAGAGCATTGGTCTCTTGGTCATGCATGACCAGGTTCGATTCTGTGCTGAAACTTTTTTTCTCTCTTTTTTCGAGGGGTTGTGGCTTTGAACCCGACCTGGTTTTTTGTGTTTGTGTGTGTGTGCGTTTTTTCCTCCTCTTTTCTCGGAGGCTGCGGGTTCGAACCTGATCTTCTTTTTTTTCTCCAAAACCTGGAGGTTCAGCGCCAGCGGTTTTTATCTGTCTGTGTGTGTGTCTGTCTGTCTGTCCCGACTCCACGGCTTATATCTCAAAAACTACTGGACGGATTTCCTTGAGATTTTGCACACTAACTGGAAGTTAGGTCCGATTGAATGTATCAAATTTTCAAAATCGAGGCTTGTAGAGAAAGTGGTTTTTTAAGGTTGTACACTCCAGAGCGCCTCCCCAAATACGCGGTTCATGGAATGGCCAAATTGCGTAATGTTTGACGTCATTAACAACGTGACGTCATTTGCAAGTAGAGTTTCCAGGAGCGTGGGTCCTATATAGAATCCATGCGAGAATGAATAATTTAGGGAACATTGGAGAAGGAGGAAGAAGGATTTTCTGTGTGTCTGTCTGTCTGTCTGTCTGTCCCGACTTCACGGCTCATTTCTCCAAAACTACTGGACGGATTTCCTTGACATTTTGCACACTGGCTGGAAGTTAAGTCCGATTGAATGTATCAAATTTTCTGAATCGAGGTTTGAAGAGAAAGTGGTTTTCTAAGGTCGTATTCTCGAAATTACCGGTCTAAAAATTATTGAAATGACATTTGACGGCAAAGCCAAATTTGACGTCATTAATAGCATGACGTCATTTGCATGTACGATCTGAAATTCAGTCCCACTTAGAAGCTGATATATATCTCAAAAACTGCCTCACTCAAAGGTCAATGAGCGACTTTTTTGAAAATTATCTCCCTTGCCGCCGCTTGGCGGCGCGTCGGCTCTAAGGGGCTTGGTTGGTACACAGGACAAGTTCTTTCGCGTAGATTAGACCTGAGTGTTCGAGGTTTTTTAATTGTTTTCTTGCTGTCGCTTTCAAATCTGTTCACAGTACTAGGCTGGCTGGTTTACTTAGATGTGATTTTTTTTAATGCGTGCTAGCTGATATTAGGTTTAGAGCTTGAATTTTCAATGATATTACGCTTACAACTCCAGTGTTCGAACCAATGAAAACCACGGAAAGAGATGGCCGTTTCGTTCCTTGCATCTCATTGGCCAGCTTGTCATGAGGTCAGCCTGATCACGCGCTGACCTCATGACAGTTGTAAGCGGAAAAAGCGAGTTGTAAGCGTAATATCATTGAAAATTCAAGCTTTAAACCTGATATCAGTTAGCACGCATTAAAAAAATCACATCTACGCTTACAACTCGCTTTTTCCGCTTACAACTGTCATGAGGTCAGCGCGTGATCAGGCTGACCTCATGACAAGCTGGCCAATGAGATGCAAGGAACGAAACGGCCATCTCTTTCCGTGGTTTTCATTGGTTCGAACACTGGAGTTGTAAGCGTAATATCATTGAAAATTCAAGCTCTAAACCTAATATCAGCTAGCACGCATAAAAAAAATCACATCTAAGTAAACCAGCCAGCCTAGTACTGTGAACAGATTTGAAAGCGACAGCAAGAAAACAATTAAAAAACCTCGAACACTCAGGTCTAATCTACGCGAAAGAACTTGTCCTGTGTACCAACCAAGCCCCTTAGAGCCGACGCGCCGCCAAGCGGCGGCAAGGGAGATAATTTTCAAAAAAGTCGCTCATTGACGGAATAGCGGACGGAAATGCTTAGTCGAATCGAAATCGAGTCAAACAGAGTTATCTTTTCCGTTTCCGCGTGTCTTTCGACGCTAGCAAGAGTAGAAATCTGCAACATTCGGCGGCTTGCAATTTCCTCTCTCTCTCTCTCTCTCTCTCTCTCTCTCTCTCTCTCTCTCTCTCTCTCTCTCTCTCTCTCTCTCTCTCTCTCTCTCTCTCTCTCTCCCTCCCTCTCTCTCTCTCTCGCTCTCTCTCTCCCTCCCTCTCTCGTTTTTTACGTTCAGTTGCTAAATTCCATGAGAGCCTTAATCTCAAAACACGCGTTTTCTTCGGACTATATGTGTATGATTCAGAGATGCAACCTTCTTTGCTGTATGCCTCAGAGTTGTGGGGACTAGAAAGAAGACAGTCTCAATGTATAGAAAGGTCTCACCTGTTTGCATGCAAACGGTTTTTAGATGTTGATGTAAAACCCTCCAGTACTATGTGTCAGGGTGAATTGGGTAGATATCCACTATCTATAAACTCAACTGTATGTGCAGTGAAATATTGGCTTAAATTCTGTAAGATGCAATGGAACAGGCTGCCAAAGCAGGCTTATTTAATGTTGCAAAGAGAAGGTGTCACTGCAATGCTTAGGTGGACAAAATCAATACAGCTTTGTTTAGCATAATTCTGTTAAGAATACTTATGGATGAAAGATGGCACTAACAATGATAGTGGTTTTATTCAGTCATTAAAACGGAGACTACACTATTGTTATCAACAAGATTGGAACTCAAAAATCATGAGTAGCGATTGTTTTACTCTGTACAGTTCCCTTAAAAGAATATTTCAGTGCAAAAGGTATCTACATTTTATAAATATTAAAAAGTTCAGGGATGCATTTGTACATCATATCCATGAGATGTTTAGATCAAAGCCCCAATAGAGATTGTCCACTCTGAAGAGAAATTCAGGACGAATATAATTTTCTGTTGCACTGCTATGTATATAATAACATCAGAAATATATCCTAAAATGTACATTCACAAACTAAAAAATGGAAATGTAGCACAACTATTGGATGGGGATGACCGTAGAAAATTCAATGATGTTGCTATGTACATACATTATATGTACATTATACGTACAAACATCATATGAAGAAGCAAGAACGGTCTCAAAGCAAAACTAGCATGGGCAGTGAACATGCACTGCAGGTGAGAGGACCTATTCTGGTGACAACCAACTTGTAGTAATCCTATGCTGTATTTTAATGTTGTGATTTATTGATAATGACCAAGCAACCAGAGAATGCACTTCAAAATGCATAATATAGTCTTGAATATCTGTTGTCTGAACTCTTTGTTTTGGTTTTTAGTTGCCCCATGACATCCATGCTTGGATATGTACATTTTAATGCAAAGATGTATCATCAGTCTTAATGCTTCTCTCTCTCTATCCCTTTGTATTTCTCTCTCTCTCTCTCTCTCTCTCTCTCTCTCTCTCTCTCTCTCTCGTAAAAGGATTCTTGGCCTGTATAGCTATACCCCTAATCATATGGTATACGGGGACCTAGGAAGGTACCCTTTATCCCTTTCAGCCTGCACGAGAGCGATAAAATATTGGCTTAAAGTGTGCCAAATGCCAAACAGCAGGCTCCCCAAACAAGCATATCTCTGGCTTCTCAACTGTAATGTCTCCCCAAATAGGAAATGGACAGTATTCATTGAAAATTGCTTGTCAAGATATGGTTTTGCCTATGTATGGCTAAATGGCGGAGTCGGTAATGAAAAATCCTTCCTTAAGGCACAAGCAAAGACTCCGCGACTGCTATAGCCAACAATGGCACGAGGAAAATGCCGCCAGTGAAAGATATACCTGGTACGCTTCTTTCAAACATTTCTTCGGAGAAGAAGAGTACCTGCATGTTATAACAATTAAAAAGTTTCATGATGCTTATTCAAGATTTAGGTTTGGTGTCAACAACCTGAAGAAAAATAGGCACCGTTTTACTCCACTGAGCAATGACCCGAAATGCCCCTTTTGTAAAGAAAATGAAGATGAAAACCACTTTTTGGTACAATGTACACACTATGATGACTTACTAAAAACATTCCTCGGACAACATCTGAATCCAGGAATAAATATTTTCCAATTGATGTCCACTACAAATATGATAACATTAAGAAATGTGGCTATGTATATATATCCACTATGCTATGAATCGTCGAGAGGAAAACTGCAGTTGATTATGTATCATGTGACTCGTCAACCTGTCATCTATCATGCAAAATTGTAATGGGCGGTCGGCCTAAAAACAATAAAAAGTCAAAAGTCAAAGTCTCTCTCTCTCTCTCTCTCTCTCTCTCTCTCTCTCTCTCTCTCTCTCTCTCTCTCTCTCTCTCTCTCTCTCTCTCTCATTCTCACTCATTCTCTCTCGTTCTGTGTTTGTGTGTATGGATGTGTGTGTGCGCGTGCGTTTGTGTGGATGTCTATGTGGGTACTTGTGTGTACATACATGATGTTTTTCCTTTTCCTTTATGATATCTAATCCACCTCTGTGTACACATGTCAGTTTTCCTAAGCTTTGGTCTTCATAGACTACTGCTTCTTGTACTCACTGTAGTTAAGGGGAAGTGACACGTGTTGCCTTGTGTTTCAGTAGGAGTGCTGCCCCCTGACTGCCTGGACTGGTGCAGGTGGCAGGCTGCAAGGCAAGACAGGACAGGAGCCTCTTGCCTCCACCCTTGGTGTGTGCAGTGGCAGCCCCCTAGTGGAGTGCAGGTGTCCTGGCCTTGCCTGTGCAGAGGTAGCCCTCCTTGGCCAGACTGGGGACAAGCCAAGGCCTGGAGGAGTGGAAGGAAGGCCTGGCCACAGTGTGGCTGTGCTGGACAAGCAATGTGACTGAGTGCAGTAAGAGGAGCTGTCCTTGAGCTGAGTGATATATGGAAAGAACAAACTTCCATTTGATTTTGGAGCTGGTTTACTGATTGTGTACATGTGTGTGTCTTTATGAATGAGGTGTTCACTGGAGAAATCTGCTTTTTGTACAAATGTTGATCCAGGGAGAAATGTGTGCTAGTCCACCTTGTCTTACAGCTGAGGGGCTTTATCTTTTGTGGCATTAGGAGAAGTGTCCTTCAGCAAGACTATTTGCATCAGAAGTGTTTGTGCCTTTGAATCTGACCATGGAGGAAAACATTGACTGGCTGTTTGATGACCCACTTCCATCTGTGGACTTGTCAGGTTGTGACCATCACTCAATGACTGAAATGAAATGTGAGGCAGGTTTTGAGGACCAGCTGCATGATGGGACTGGTTTGAAAGCAGAGAACCCTGTGAAGGAAGAAGTGGTAGTGAAGGTGGAGGGAGAAGACAAGGCAAGTGTGAAGCAGAGCTTGTGTTTGTCAGCCCCTGGTGACTGTGATGCTTGTGTCTTGAAGTGTGGCAGGGCTGAGGGAAGCAGTGAGGGTGGCTGTTCTGGGCTGGAGGGTGAGAAGTACAAGAGAAGTGTACAGGGTAAATGCCATCTGCTGCCATATGTCCTATTGAGAAGAGTGCCTGAGACTGGCTTGGGAAGTGTTGGTTCCTTTGGGCTTTCACAGGGAGAGCAGTGCATGGAAGGGGTGTGTGTGTGTCAGCAGGAGCAAGCAGTGGACAGCCCAGCAGGCTGGGTGAGGTGCCCAGTGGTGAAGGTGGAGGGAGGATGTGTGAGTGTGTGTGTGAGTGTGTGTGGGAGAGAAGAGGAAGAAGGGAGGAGAGATGTGGGGTGGGAACATATGATGCAGCATGTTGTTTACTTGGAGGACTGCATGGTGAAGAGGAAGTCAGTGTCTTGTGAAGAGACAGGTGTGGAAAGGCTGGATAAAGGAGAGGAGCAGGAGGTTGAGAAAGATGTACATCTGCAGGTCAGGCCTGCGTCCAGTGAGTCCACAGATGTCAGGGGGTCAGCGTGTGCTGCCCAGTGGTCAGAAGGCAGCTCAGCCTCTGTGGCAAGCAGCAGCAGTAGCCCAAAAGTGTCCAAGCCAAGGCCATGTGTGTCCAGTCAGAAGACAGCAGAGTTGTCCCCTCTGGAGAAGAGGCACTGTAGTCCTCCCAGGCAGCAGCAGTGTAGAAAAAAAGGCAGAGTGCAGAATCCTGGAGGTGTTGTCCATCAAGAAGCCAGGGAAGTTTCTAGTCCTCATTCAGATGAAATGAAGGACCATGCAGGTTTGAGGAAACATGCTTGCCCCCATTGTGATTTCAGGTGTGCATTAAGGAAAACACTCGGAAGACATGTAAAGACAATCCATGAAAGTTTAAGGAAGTATCCATGTCCACATTGTCAGTACAGAGCTGGTCAGAAAGGCTCCCTGCAGACACACATAGACAATGTCCATGAAGATTTGAGAAAGTATCCATGCCCACATTGTCACTACAGAGCTGGTGAGAAAGGCACCCTGCAGACACACATAGAAAATGTCCATTTAGGTTTAAGTATCCATGTCCACATTGTCAGTACAGAGCTGGATGGAAAAGTGACCTGCAAAGACACATCAAGACAGTCCATGAAGCTTAAAGGAATTTTCATTGTTGCCATTGTCAGTAAAGAGCAAGTCAACAAGGTACCCTGAAGAAAAGTCTACAAACAGTCCCTGAAGGACATGGAAGAGCCAGAGTCCCCATTGCCAGTATCAAACTGCTCAGAAAGGCTGCCAATGAAGACATGTAAATACTGTCCACAGAGGTTCAAGGAGTATCTGTGTCCCACTGTGAATCCCCCTGTGGGTTCGGGGTAAGAGTTGACCCACCTCATCTCCCTACTCCCTACGAGATTCATAAGAGGCGAATAACTAGGGACACCGTGACTGGATTATGTTTACTCTAAAACTGTTCTAGTGATTTTCATGGTTAGTGGCCTTACATAACCTACAAGGCTGATATGCCATAAAACACTATCCATCCATCCATCCACTTGTAGAATGAATGAAGATGATTTGGAACACTTTCAACGTGGACTTGTCAGTGGGAGGCGAAGAATCTTAGTTCAGTAACAAAGTGAAACACTTGGGACATTGGACTGACTACAAAGAACTACATTAGAAATGTTTGACCAGATTTGTAGACATGGAATTCTCTTGGTTCCCACAAACATGTGGTGGTCTTTTCTCCTCCTTGAGAGACCTGTGGTCCACTTTTAGAACATGTCCTCAAATACACTGTATTGTTGTGATTTCCAGTTGACAGGAGTTCCACATGTAGATACTGCCTTTTGTGTCTTTGGCTTGTTTGGAGGCCAACTGAACAGATGACATGATGTGTTGATGTTGGCATTTTCTGCACTGCTGTCATGTTTGGGAGTGCAAAAGCTGTTTTCTTTTCATGCAGGCCATGTGGCTTGGTGGTTTGTCTGCAAGTTGACTCCATGACTGTGTTGGATGACCTGCAGAGCTTCCAGTGTTGGTCATCTTGACCACAGGACTGCTTGGTTGTCAGATGATGTGAAGTATTGGTTCCAAACTGGTCACCTTGTTGTATTTCTCAGAAAGGGTTGGGTCCAAGAATGTGGCATGGTGTGTGATGGAAGTGTGTCATCCATCACCTGTACACAGTGGCAGTGTATTTGTCCACCTTGCCCATTCTCCTAGACAAGTGGACAGTTTGAGAGCAGGAGCTTGCACTTGTTTCCCCTAGACTACTGGTACTGGCATTGCAACTGTGAGAGTGTTATTGCTAATTGTGTGATGACATGTACATGTACAAGGAAGTGTATGGCTGAGGCATTTGAAGTAGAGCATGGTGGTGAAAGCCAATGTCCTGTACAGTGTCACAACCCACAATGGATTTAGGATTTTCATGGTATATCTGGTGTGTCAAATGATTAGCACATGAGAGTGTTGCTCTCAATGTTGTGCTCTGGCATTTTGTTCTGCTCTGAAGTTTCTAGAGTACATCGAGGTGCATGTCACTGGTTGTTTTGATTTCAAAGTCTTGTGAGTTAGGAGATGGGTGCTTAAGGATTTGGAGGCTAGGCCAGTAAGTTTTTTCTTGGTGCCCGTTCTTGGACGGTGCTGTTCACGGGGTTCCGTGGCAGAGTTGGGTCTTGCTTGGCAGACCTGGGCAATTTATTCACTGGTTTGTGTCTCCTGGCTTTGGAGGCATGTTCAGGAGCAGTAGTGTTGAATAATACTGGGGGTGCATGTGGTCACCTGTTTAGATTGGACCTGAGTGTAAAGCCCTCCTGACATGGTCTTTGATCTTATTCTTTTCTGGGTCTGGGAGGTAGCTCCCCACCTCTTGGTTCATAGCTGTTGTTTTTGAACCTCTGGCAATGTCTATTGTCTCGTTGTGTACGAGAAAGTAATGCCATGAGCTATAGTTTGTTTATGATTTAGCAGACCACTAACAATTCTATAGTTTACATGATGTTGAAATCTCCTATACAGTTTGGAGGAGAATGACGTCACGGATGACATGAGAAGGAGGAGACAAGAGAGAAGGGGAAGGAGATGGGAGAGGAGAAGGGAGGAAGAGAATGGAGTTTAGAGAGAAGTAGTGGAGGATACGCAGGAGTCGAGGGGTATCAACTGCAGGGTTGGACTGAAATGAACACCCTGGCTGAGTTTGATGTTGACTGAGGCAGAGGATGCTATTTCTGGGAGTGATGGGTAGAACGCCAATATGAATGTTGCTGTCCCATACCATACTGAATAGTCCTGGAGCCAATCGTAACGGTGTGTTGAGAAAAGTGACCTGCCCAGCCAGCTGGCAGAACTGAATATCCTGCCACCTGGATACTTAGATCTTTGGCTGGATCTCAAAATGATATTCTATTACTTGTCAGTCAGTATAAATGAAACAAGTATCTGTACACACACATCATCACGTGTCATCACTCACGCACAAGTTTCAGGTCATGTGCCAGTCTAGGAGAATGTCAGCAAGTAGAATATGTGGATGTCAACGTCTGAAGTGGGGGGTGAAACTCTAACTTTGTCATCAATTTCTAAGATTTGCCTATACAAAGTAAAAGTTTTAGATTCCAAGGCAAAAATCCTTCAAGTATATGCCAAGCTCCAGATTTTTTACCTTGATGCTCAGAGCCACCAGTCTATGGTAATGGTCATTATAAATTCTGAAATGGAACCTATATGATGCACCTTCCCCTCCGTGTGTGTTGGTTCAACTTCTATAATGTGCACTCACAAAAAATTGTCCTATAACTTTCCTTCAAGTTTACAACATAATAACCAGCTACTAGCTGCTCCATATCCAGCCATCTCCTGCATGAGCCTAGTCAGCTCCTCGACCTCTACTCGCCTATTGAAACAGATTTAGGCAAGCAAGCTTTGGCATTTGATTATATGAGAGGCGCAGTGCCGTGGTTCAATCCCTGAGATGGGAAAAATCTAGATCCTTTCCTCCATCCATGAGAGTTACGGCAAAGTCAGGCTTCAATTCCTGGAATCAAAGATGGCTCTTCATTCCCTGTGAAGATGACAAATACCAGACACCGACACACCAATGCATGAGGGATTGCTCACACTAAACAACAAAGCAAACATAGAGCAGGCCACAGACAACAAAGGCACAGGGATGACTGGGACCAAGCTTTTATTTGCAGGTGCATCAATGTGATGACTCTAGTCAAAGAGACCGAAGCCCATGTCGTCCTCGGACTCAGAATCTTCTTTCTTGGCCTCCTCTGCAAAAGAACGCAGACAACCATCAGTTTCAACTCAAAATTTCCTCAGTACTCACAGAATTCAGCCATTTTCCCCGCAGATGCTAGGAACTGGTTAGTCTGCAGTGAGCTTCCTGAGTTTATCATCAGAGACAACAGATAATCAGAATGGGTAACTCTCCTACGATTATGGCTCTGAATATCAGTCATCTGACCTACACACACTCCATCCACAGGTTCTGTTCTGACCTCAGCAGTGTTGTTCTCCCTGGAGCCCAAGCACTGCTTATTTCTCCACACAAGTTGGCTTGTCTCAAAAACCAACACAAGGGAACTGCGTGGCAAGTGCATGCATGCCAACTGGCTGGCGTTACGCTAGGTGGTTGGAGCCACAAATGTTTACTTGAGAATTGTGTTTGCAAACTATCAAACCTATTTCCTACATCCTTCAGCAAAGCTAATCCAACATGATAGCTACTTCATTTACAACTTGTTCAACCATGAGCATTCTGACAAACAGCCCTTGACGACCAGGATCTACTACAAAGAGGCACTCTTGTGATGCATGTCTCCTGTATGGTTTGTCCTCATGACACAGCCAGGCGGCTGTCAAGAGAGTAGGATAATACAGGAGGCAGCCTGGCCCAGCCCAGAACAGGTGGGGGCCGCTTGGTGTCTGATGTTTGTGCTGGGAGCCTCACCAATCCACTCCTCTCTGCACACGGAGTCCACGCCTCGAGGGGCAAACAGACTCCACATCAACCACTCTAGTACTTCCCTGGCCATAAACGTCCCAAACTGTCATGTGAACAGACTTGCCATCCCTCAATAGTTAGATCCTTCACTTGGTATTCCTTTGTCCTTTTACAATGTAATCAATGACTTCAAGGCATGAAATTGCTCTCATGAAAGAGAAACATCCAACAAAATATTCAAAAGAAAATGGTATTGCATCATCACAGACCAAACACCATAGAGCACTGAGCATATCAGATAATGAAGTCCCCAGACCTTCACCAGCTAGGACACCGAGCTAAATCTGGAATATTTCAGTTTTCTGAGTCTTCACATCACTGATATATAAATCAAAGAAGCCCCAATTCCAGGCCAAAACAATCCCGCCTACTTCATTGCAGTCTGAATGCACATCCTGCATACACTCAGTAAGGCATAATCTACGAGAAAAATAAGTCTACAGAACCTTCGAATGGTGCCGGAGACAGAAAAAGTTCAGGACCTTAGGTGGGGACTGAACCGTACAACCTCTCAGTGACACACACCCATACACTCGATCTCTCTCTCACACACACACACACACACACACACACACACATTCTCTCTCTCTCACACACACACACAGAGGCACGCACGCACACACACACACACACACACACACTCTCTCTCTCTCACACACACACACTCTGCAAGAACACTAACCCTTCTTTGCAGGGGCAGCACCACCAGCAGCAGCAGGGGCAGCACCACCAGCAGCAGCAGGAGCAGCAGCAGCGGGTGCGGCACCAGCCGAGCTGCCCACGGAGCTGAGCAGGTCCTTGATGTTCACTCCATCCAGGGCCTTGGCAAACAGGGCTGAAGAGACAACAAAAGAATACCAATATGTACTGCAAGACTACATGGGAAAATAGCTAACAGCTGTGAAGTGACAGGTGTAACACAGCCAAAGCTCCTTGATGCTTCCTGATCAGCAGGAACCCCAGGCTGGCTCTAACCAGAATCTGGTCTCCAGACAGACATTGTCACCGCAAAAATATCTCCATACAGAATCTGGACTAAACAGACATTGCCACAGCAACAATGGCTTCATACAGAATCTGGACTAGACAGACAATGCCACAGCAACAATGGCTCCATACAAAATCTGGACTAAACAGACATTGCCACAGTAAAAATGGCAGCATGTAGAAATGCTTTTCTGTAATCCAGACATTTGCCACAGCAAAAATGGCTGCATACAAAAATGCAGGCGAACGAACAATCACCCTAGGACAGAGCTCCACCACAGGACTATGCTAAGGGTTTGCGATAGATCAGAGGCTGGTTTCTTAGAAGAAATCCTAATGCATCCTATATGCAGTCCTGTTGTGGGGCATGAGGCATGCTTCCTCTCAAAAAGTATTGTTTATATATTCAGAGGTGACTGCACATGATAGGCACCTCATGGACAGGTTTCAATTAGGAGAAAAGCTTTGGGCTTTGCAAGCACTCATCATAAGCACTTATCTCTGAACACTTCTTTATACCTTTCTAAACCAAATGTACCTTTAACACCGCAAACAGATTGCATATGATGCATTAGGATTGTTTTTGAGAAACCCACCTCAGTTACCTAGTATCAAAATTGGCCACTTAAGCAAGCATAGAAGAACAGCACTT
Source organism: Theodoxus fluviatilis (assembly GCA_034096865.1). Lineage (NCBI taxonomy): Eukaryota > Metazoa > Mollusca > Gastropoda > Cycloneritida > Neritidae > Theodoxus > Theodoxus fluviatilis. The sequence continues at coordinate 14,373 of JAWQFJ010001482.1, read as the reverse complement.
AAGTATCACTGTAGTATTGAATTCACACCATTCACATACAGCAGACGCAGACTCCAAAACTACCAGGAACTTCCCAATCTAGCTGATGGATGAGACGAGGCAGTTCTGCAGGCTACAATCTCACTGGTAACTCAAATCCACGATGGAGCTGTATTTGTTTCCCAGCAAGCCACTCATCAGTATTTATCCTGCCAAACTTAGCATGCATACAGATTGCATTAACAGATAGATTCATTGTTCATCAAGAGTAACTCATGTAAAAGCTTTTTAACAACTTTACCACATGATAAAGCTTTAAAATTAAGATGACAATAACACAGCACTCCTGCTAACTTACTGGGCCAGTAGGGCTCAACGCTGACACCAGCAGCCTTCAGGATGGTGCTCAGCTTGTCAGCCTGAAACAGTTTAGAAATGGTTGATGATTACAACATCTGAAGCAAAGGAATGAACGAAAGTCCGAATGAAAGGTTAATGGCTGATTAGTCTTTGTAGGCTATGTAATACCAACGACTAAAATCACCGGAGCTTGTTACAGTTTGAGCATTTCCTTTCAAAATTTGCATAAGCCAAAGTGTCAGGTTTATTCTTACCCCCAATGCACAGGATGTTCAAAGCAAAGGAAACCATGCCAGTTTGGAACTTGGGTGACACTCCCTACAAACAAGATTCCTTACTCAATAATAAATTTCCTCAGTTATCTTATCTTCATCTAGCATTATTCCACTATCCTCTTCACCCTATTGGTACTGCATAACATATGAGTGTGTCTACAATACTGAGCAAATTGATGGTGTGTGTGGTGCAATAAAGATTTTGTTCAAAATATGGCTTCTTCTATCATTTGAATGATG